>VZQC01014185.1:701153-802754 GCA_009823505.1 Rhizomys pruinosus | reverse complement strand
TATGGGAAAGGATTTGTATGTTCCAACAGGCCAGAGTATCACCAACTTAATGGCTGAGAAAGAAAATGCAGCTTTGCAGTGAGTAGGATGTACCAGAAAGTGCCAGCAGAAGGATTGACTCCTCTGCGCATTGAAGGGAAGAAATGCCTCAGATTGCTGCAGACATCAGGCCCCTCTGTGGATCCTACTAGTAACAACTATTTTTTAATGATTCCTAACGAAGCTTACCTTCTAGGTGCTGCAAAGGTTTTAATACAAGAGACTTTCTTAACTCCCCCCCATAGAATAAAGAGAAATAAGAGGATGATGAGGTCATTCTCCAGCTGTAGATTGGAACCAGCTGTTATAGAAGTGTTCTCTTGTAAAATCAGTAAAACTGCCTTCTTTAATTGACTAATGGTCTGTATCTTCTTATGGTAAGTATACAGTGCTTAAAACTCAGTGTTTTAATATTACAACAATTGTAAATTACAGCACATAAATCATACCACAATAAAAGCTTGAATTTTTTGAGGAGAAATTTTAATTCAAATATTCCATAAATATGAAATGTCCTCTTTGCATCTTTATTGAATTTTAAACAGTGAATTTTATTAGCAATCTGTTTTAAGAAAATAGGTAATTACATTGAAACTTTGTGTAAGTTGGAGAATTTGAAAAGGGAATTAATGCCAAACTCACATTACAGCAATAGTGAGAAATTTCATAGCACTGTTGAAGCTTGGTAATATCCAACAATTATAGTAGACTATAGAATTTTGAATTTACATTCTAAAACACAATTACGTATTTTTTATTTCAGTGTTTTATATCAGTATAGTGATTAAAATCCTATGGAAAGCAGTTTGGAGAATGCTTAAAAGATGCAAAATGAGCCTGCCACCTGACCCAGGCACACCACTTCTGGGTATATATCCATCAGACTCTTCCTACAGCAGAGACACATGTACAGTCATGTTTATTGCAGCTCTCTTCACAATAGTGAGAGCTGGAACCAACACAAATGCCCCTCAACCGATGAGTGGATACAGAAAATGTGGTACATCTACACAATGGAGTACTATGCAGAGGTAAAGAAAGATGACATCATGAAATTTGCGGGTAAATGGATGGACTAGAAGATTTTATGCTAAGTGAAGTAACACAGTCCCAGAAAAACAAAAGATGAATGGTCTCCCTCATCTGTGGATGCTAGTACCAAGTACCTAGGTGTAAGACAAAATGAGCAATGTTAATGTTATATTCCTCACGATCTAAAGACAACTGTGCTCTTGTATTGGTAATCCCTACACAGGTTCTAGAGCTGACCTAACACTTATTTTCAGACCTTGAACTTTTAGTATATAATGGAGGGTATGTGTGCATCTTTTAGAATAATATGGTATTAAAATGGAAAGATGTGAATCAAGAAATATGGCATGGAAATATCATACAGTTTGTTTCCAAAGGATACAATGTTAATATAGATGCAACGTAACAGGCTGGTGCAATTAGCCTTTCTGGGTGCTTAAAGACCATACTTGATGTCCATACCAATTTGGCTGAGGAACCTGGGGGATAACTTTGTTCCTTGCCCTCAGATGTCAACCAAGTCTTAGGGGATTAGGCATGGGGGCGCCTCTTGAAATGTCCTGCAGATGTGGGTCACCAGTCTTCCTGTTCAGGGAGGTCTTGGAGATCCATTAAGGGGACTTCAGCCAGTGTCCAGTCTATAAAGAGGAAAGTCTGCTCATGCTTCAGAAAAGAAGCCCGGTCTAGAAAGACCTGATTTTGTCTTTGAGTTGATGGAACTGGTAGATGAGGAGCTGAAAGGAGCAAGGGGCTCCCACCCTCCCCCTGAAAAATAATCTGAGAGATCCCTGAAAACCAGATCCTCAACTGACCTCAAGAAAACAAAACGTTGGTTAATCTGGGCTGTGTGGCTTTAAGCATCCAGAAGGAAAGTACAACCAGAAATAGATAAATAATCAGTAAGACCAGAGAAATTGTAATGCAGACATAAAACTTGAGATCTTAGTAAAAAGACAAAAAGAAAAAAGAGAGCACTGTTGTTTGGTCTGTCTTCAGTTCTTACAGGCAGGTGCATCTCCTCTGTGGATGCCACTGCTTTTGGCACTCCTCAAGGACATGAGATACAGCTTTTTAACTTTCCAATGTGGACTGAGGACTGCTGAGATACACAGCTTGTCAACTAAACAGCTAATTGGAATCCAGCCTCATCAGAATATGGACTGCCATTGTTGGAATACCTTGGCTGTATCATGGAGGCCAGCACAGGGGGATCAAGACAGGACGCGTGCTTACTGGACTTCATTTGGGGGACTATGGGAGGGAAAGACCCCAATGTGGAGCACAAGTGCAGGATTGATGGTTGTTTGGGCTTCCCAGGAGGAGCCTTCAAGCACTCCCTTAAGGAAAATATGACATATTTTAGAAAAAAATAAAAAAGTCCTCCAATTCAAGTGATATGTGTATGTATATATATTTATGTATACATAATTATGTATATATGTATATATACTGAAGCAATACAAGTAGGAGAGAACAATAACAACAAAAGAACTGGAAAGTAAACCTCTGGAAAGACTAAGAAAAAGCAGTAATGTATAGCAGAGTGCAGGGACTTGGGTGGAGTGGGGGGCATGGAAAGGGAAGTGACTCTAGATTTGATTGAGAAATGATGTAAGACTTAAGGGAAAAGTTTAATAAGAATAAAGAAAAGAAAAAATACTTTAAAATATTTTTAACTATCCAGACTATGATATTTATCTCTAATAGTTCAATTTTTTTATTTTATATATTTTCTGTAAGTCACAGGTATACTGGGGCTGTAGAAGAGGAATAGAGTGGGCGGGAACCGGGGTTGCAGGGGAGACGCCATAACGCGCCAGGCCAGGATTGAAAGGTTATTCCTGGACAAACTGTCAGCCCATGAAAGGAAACAGCCAGAATTGACCAGAGTCCAAGTCAACAGCTCCAGAGAGAGTGGACTGTTTTACCTCTCATCCACCTGTGCCCCTTTTCTAAGCCTAGGGAACAACCTGCGGAAGAGGGGGCGTGGTAGAATGTAAGGGCTGCGATTGGGGTGAATGGTGAAACTACAGCAATGTAGTCTGGACACTCATTTGATCAACTTGATTGAACAAACAACCTGTCACCCCCCACTGGATGGTGGGGCTGTAGGTGTTTGGGCACAACAGCCTGCAGATAGGTTTTGCATGAAGGATGCTTGTACTCATGGATTATCACTTATAGCTAAAAATGAAAAAAAAAAAACTGAGAGAAAGATGCAGGACAGTTATGGCAGAATGCATGATCTGGGATGGGGTGGGGGTGGGGGGGGGTGGAAAAGGGAAATAAGCCTGAACTGAATTGGAAAAAATGTATGAAATGCACAAAGCATCAATAAAAACTAATTTAATTAGAAAAAAAAAAAGGAAAACGATGTATGAAATACACAAAGCATCAATAAAAAGGAAAAAAAAAAAAAGAAGAGGAATAGAAAGAGGATGGAAAACCTTGGTGCCTGGAAAGGTCCAATGTTAAGGTCTGGATGCCCAGGACCATTTGTAGATTCAAGGCCATGACTGGCTATGAAGGAGGAGGGCTATTGAACCCCTGTTATAGGATAGCTATATTTAAATTTCCACATGGCTCTTTTTCTTGGGTGATTGAAGCTGATACTTTATCTGAGACCTTTGACCATGCAGTAGGATGGGAGTGAGGGATTCTAATGTCATTAGACAGTTGTTTGGAAATTCCTTAGATTAACCTGGCTCAAATTTCATAATCTACAAAATACAGAAGTTCCATTATTTCTAAGTTTCCTATCAGTTCCTGAATATTTAGAACCAATTCTGCTGGAGACTATAGTGCTCTGTATCCCAAGTATGTCTGGGAAATTATTTTGTTTCTCATCTCTGTTCTACAAGTTGTGAAGCATATAAATCAACCAACTGAACAAAGAGGAAACATGTATTGCACATGTGAGAATGCCCCTAATCTAGAGGCCCAGTATGAAGAAACATGCAATGTTAAATATATTTTTCACATATGCATTCTCAGAATTAGGGGCAGACTAAATGTATCATAGTAGGGACTATGTGAAAACAACAAAAAATTAGCTCTATTTGAGAGATCACTATGATAACTTTCACTGAAGGGTGAGTCTCCAAAAGCCATGCATAACAAAGTTATAAACAAGAAACAAATGTGTGGTTGCACAGAGTTGTCTTCCTTGTTTGCTTTTCATCTTTATTGTTTTTATTGGTATTTAGTCACTGTACATAATGTTGTTTTCATAAAGACAATTTCTTTCCAGTGTGTCATGCACTTTGGCCAGGTTCACTCCACACTCCTCTCTCCATATATATATATATATATATATATATATAAGATAGAATATTCAGTAGATATATATACATATATATATATGAAAACATGTGTTTTATATATATATATAAAACACATATGAAACATATATATATGTTTCATATGTGTTTTAAAGTTCTAAAAGTCTAAGATCTACAAATGAGAGAATGCTATATTTATCTTTCTCAGTCTAAGTTATTTTCTTAATACGATAATCTCAAATTATATCACTTTTCTAGGAAAAATATTTCATTCTGCTTTTGACTAGATGAAATTCCATTATGTATATGTACGGTATACATCCATGCATTTATGTGTTGATAGATACCTAGGACATTTGTGGCTTTTGCTGCAATAGACAGGGGTGTACAGCTATTTCTGTTATTTATTGTGTTTGAGTACATAGCCACAAGTAGAAGAATTAGACAGAGTCTGCAAGTAAACCAATAGAGTCTAATATGTTACCTCTTGTGGAAAAAAGCTAACCACTCAACTTTCAGAGATTTAGCATATAGAATTTAGAGGAATTAGGAAATATTTTAGTATGTCACATTGGAATAAGTTTAATAGTTGAAGTACTAAATGCCTACTTAGTGGCAATATTAAAAGGAGAAAAGGAATCTAAGAAATGCATCTTGAAATCTGTCTAAAAGATTCAACAATTCCCCTGAACTTGAGAAATAAGGCCCCCACCAGAAATTAATATAGGAATGTCATTCTGCACCCTCATTAGTGTGAACACCTTGGTTGGTCAGTAGGAGAGCTTCTGGCGGCATTGAAATAACTAAAGTACATTAAAGCATGATCTCAATATTAGAAAATCAAACAAGTGCAGAATTTCTGACAAGGAAGTTTGACACAGATTTAGAATATTAGTGAGTCTCCATAAACTGTTATATTAGTTTTGTGATATATAGGAACCTCCATGAAAGTAAGCCACATTTTCACATTCAAATGTCTATATTTTGCCAGGGAGAAATGAATTTATTTCAATATTAGAACAGTTGCATTACCTTACTAGTGAAATTTATGGGTATATTCATTCTTTTTTTAAAAAAATATTATTATTATTATTATTATCATTATTATTTTAATCAGTGTGTGTGTGTGTGTGTGTGTGTGTGTGTGTGTGTGTGTGTGTGTATGTATTGCATGCCATGTATGGAGGTTAGAAGACAGCTAGGTAGAGTTGATTCTCTCCTTCCTTTATATGGAGTTCACAGGAAACCTTTCAGGAGTTAGTCCTCTCCTACTTTACGGGTGTTCTGGGGCTGGGGCATCTCACCAGCCCCATGGCTATGTTTGTTCTTCTTATGACAGCTACACTGTATGTGCTTTGGTTTCTGGTCTATAGTGGTTTTGGAGAACATCAATGGAACTGGAAGCATTTTCTGGGACTGAGATGATTTGAATGAATCCTTCAAGAAGTGTTCTTAAAAATGATCTGCATTTTTAATGGATCCCTCATCTTTTGACTCCTGTCCATGCAAAACATGAGCCCAGACACAAAGAAGTTCTCAATCAGCTTTGGGGTGTTTTATCTAATGGTCATCTCTGTGTGTTATTCTGAAGCAGTTCACTTGATAATCAAATCCCGAGACAGAGTCGTAGTGTGGAAAAATGAGTGATAGCTTTCAGATGAGGAAGCACTGATTAAACTTGCAGCCGTTCTGCTGCCTGGGTCTGGGCCCGAGTGGTCATGAAATTTCTGTTTCTTCCTGTGAGGGTAGCTGTGCAGGTCAGTCAAGCCTGAGAGTCTTTGGGTCCTAGTAGGGCACTTTTCTTCGTATGGTGCTCCTCCTGTCCCTATCTGGGCACATGCGCCCTTTCATTCTCACCTCACCCCAGTTTAGTGTTTGTCACTGGACCTTTTCCCATCCTTTGAGAACCCATTTATCCCACTGCCCCACGAATGTTGTCTACCTACATTCCTCAAGCTCTGTTGCTTCACAGCCCTTGTCACAGCTGGCTATTTCTCTGTTTTGTATGATTATGGGTTTGTAAACTTTGGGATGGTAGGGATTAGGGCTATTTTCCATTGTAGCACTTGGTCTCACTTTATTTCTAGCACTAAAAAGCCTCAGACTTACTTGCTGAATTATAGCTAAATAAGTGAAGAAAAAAAAGAGGCTTTTATACTGAAATCTGACATGTCAAATCTCATGGAGTGGGTCAACACCAAAGAGCAGATAAGACACTACCCGAGGTTCTGCTCAACCAGCCAGATAACTAGGTATCTTTAGTCAGTTTAAGACCCATGATACTCAGTTTTCATATCTGAAAATGGTGTGAAGTGTTCCTGTAGAGGCTGTGAAGCCCATTATGTGCATCTACAACCCAGCTACTCAGGAGGCTGAAGTGGCAGAATTGCTAAATTCCAGCTTAGGAGTTCAGGTCCAGGTTGTGTAACAAAGAGACCTCATCTGGAAAACAACAGCAACAAAAGTAAAGCTCCAGAGAGTGTGTATTTTGGTATTTAGTATTCAGCAAGATAACATAAATGTAAAATGAGTATAGTGTAGGCATGTTGTAGTCACAAAATAAACTGCAGTTTTGTATATAGAAAATAATGGTAATAATAGTAAACTCATACTATAAATAAGAAATATTCTCAAAAAAAGAAATATTCTCTACTCAGCATAAAAATAATCACTCTCTATTAACATTAAGTAATAATTTACCAACATTCAGCAAAATTTAATATAGGACACTGGCATTTGTATGTGAATGGTTCAAGAGAATTAATCCCAGGAGTATGTTTTGTTAGTTTCCAGTGTTACCAACAATTAAAACACTTCAGTAACCACCAGAGTATGATGCTTTAAACAATTTGAAGATCATTTTGACAAAAAAATGAACTGAATTATTAGTTTATGATGAAAGACACAACCATTAATTCTACTTTACTGAAACTACTTCTGAAAAATGAAAAGACAGATTGCAGATACATTTGAAAGCTGAAGACAGACTCCTTCTCCACATAAGACAGCTCCCTGCAGGTTCCTGTACTGAGAAAGGATTGAGCCCCTGGATGCCTTTGTCTCCATGTTTTCTCTCCCTTATAAAAAGAGCTATTGATCAATTCTCTTCTTCCAATCTATCATCTTGTCTGTCAGGTGAACTGCTTTGGCTGACAAAGAAGCCCTTTGAGACAGCTTATAAAATAAGCCCATGAGATTCTTAATATTAGGTTTGTGGACTAGGAAATCTGTTAAAAGTTACATGGAAAACTTTTGGTTAGCTATGGCTTGAATTACCCATGCAAGAGTGGGGGCATGCATGGAAGCTAAGTAATTTACTAACTTCTTACTAAAGGACAAACACTCACTGTAGGAAGGCCTTCACAGAGAGCCTCAGAGACCACACTGAAACTACTTGGTATGCGACATGCCCTGCCGTCTTCAAATGGCAGAGAAGCCACTTTAGAATTTATTATATACATTAATTTGATTGCACAGTGATATATTTGTTAGACAAATTACCGTAGGTCTAATTAAAAGGTAGGCTTAAAGCCACCTGATTACTGATTTACATTGCATTTATTTGATTCCAATGTATTTGTGGAGATAATTTAGATGTAATTTCCAAGTAATAAAACTTAAGTGGTGTAAAATCTCAAGGTTACGAGATCAAAAATGAATGGAGAAACTCATCCGCATCCTGAATGCTTTGAGTCGCTGAATGAGGCATTGTGTATCAGTTTTGTAAGTATTGCACAAGATTTGAAAGGATTTTATCTCTTTCTGGGTGATTTGTGGGATCCATATAGATCCTCATATTAAATGACTCCATTTCTTCATCTGAATATGTGTTTATTTACATAGTTTCTTTAGAGTTTCTTTTTAAATTTTTTTTTATTTATTATTTTTTTATGTGTATGAGTGTACTATCTGCATGTAGCTTGGTGCAGCCATGTCGTGCAATGCTGTGGAGGTCAGAAGAGGGCATCAGATTCCCTGGAACTGGAGTTAAAGACAGTTCTTAGCCACCATATGGGTGCTGGGAATTGAACCCAGGTCCTCTGCAAGAGCAGTTGGCGCTCTTAACCACTGAGCTATCCTTCCAACTCCCAGAGTTGGTTTTAAGGAGGCTAACAAGTTCATCCACCAGAGTCTAGTCAGTCTAGAGTCTTTCCCTTAAGGAAGATAGTACTGCAGGACATCTGGATACACAAACTTGACTTGATAAGCTTTAATATACATGGCAGAATGCATGAAATCTGGGATGTGGCCATGGAGTAGTGTGGAGCAGGGAAGGAGTCTGAATATGATTAAGATGCTTTGGATAAAAATGCACAAAAAATAAATAAAAATGCACATTGAAAAAAACAAAAGCTATCAAGGGGCTGAAGAGATGGCTCAGTGGTTAAGAGCATTTGCTGCTCTTACAGAGGACCTGGGTTTGGTTCCCAGCACCCACATGGCTGCTATCATCTGTAGGTAATTCCATTTCTAGGGGATTGCCAGTTCCAGATCCTTTTCTAGTCTCTGCAGTCATTGTGTATACATGGTTCACTTATACATGCAGGTAAAACACTGATACATATTAAAGAAAAAAACCACAAAATTTGAAAAAAGAAATATACAAGATAGTAATTCTGAATACTTAATTGTATGCACTTATAGACTGTGACAGCTATGTCTTATGATGTGTACAAAAGCTGTCTGTAGCCAAAGGTATGTTTTCCTTTTTTTTCAGTATAATTCATGACTCCAGTATAATCCAGACTCACATGGATATGCGAGAGTTGTTAGTTCTGCTACCTACCTGTGAGTCCATGAATTATAATTTACCATAGTATCAACAAACATCTGACAAAAATACATATTCATTAATTCTAAGCAAATAGTTGAATTTTCCATAAGAATGCAGTTCCAAAATTTAAATTCTTTCCAAGTTGTTCCAGTATAGTGATATTTGAATAATGAAGTAAATACTCTTTGAATTAAGAAAGATGACTTGTAAACAGATGGCTATCATTCTGGGTTTGATAATGTCCTTTCATTGTGGCTCATTAGTGAAGTTCACTGTTTCACTCATTTTAATGTTGTGACGTTTATATATCTGAAGTATTCTACTGGATTAAGCACAGACCCTTAGAATTCTAAACTGCTAGCTCATGAGGGGTGATTTCAGATGGAATGAGGAAGGAGACGGGATTAGAAGATGGTTGTTTTTTGCTCAGGGCTTTAGAAGCAAGAGAACATTCTAGATACCTGCCTCACTATCAGAAAAGAGGATATATGCATGAATCTTTCTGGCTACACCCTCTCACTTGCTCAGCCAACTATATGTGTGCATGTGTGTGCTTGCACACGCATGTGTGTGTGTGTATGTGTGTGTGTGTGTGAGAGAGAGAAAGAGAGAGAGAGAGAGAGAGAGAGAGAGAGAGAGAGAGAGAGAGACTAAAGGCATTTATAGAGGATAGTGTTCTTTCTCTTTTTATTCTACCTACCTGAGTATACAGGAACATCTATATTTGGTGATTTTTGTCCTCTGGTGTCTGAGTAAAACAGGACTTTCCTAAGCGTTTATTAAAAGCATCTTTAAATCCTCATTTCTCTTCCCTTCTAGAGCCTCAAGGCTAATTGTATGCAGAGGAGCAACTTCTTGCTTGTCTCTGGTTAAATCTACCTTTTCTTTGCTTGTAGTAAATTATGCTCCTTCAATATCTCTTGAATTCATTATAATCACCTGTCTTTATGATATATTTATTCATTCTCAAATATGGTCCCTTTGTTTTTAAATATCATTTTTTTCTAAAAAAATTCTGTCTACTCACTGTCTCATTTTTAATACCACTATCTGTTTTATCAGGTTTACTTTTTCTTCTGGGAGGGCGACTGCTTGTGATGCATATTAAGTTCAGTGCATAGCTTAAGGTGGGAAGCTGTGATAAACTCAACTGTAAGTGTCGAAAATTCCACTTTATTTTTTGTACTTCCTAAAGTTAGATTACATTGTTTTCCAATTGAAACATTAGCAATATAATCAGTCAGATTTTATAGCTACATAGCTATCAGGTTGAGTCCTAATCCTTGAGGTTTCAAATTTCAGATATATTCTTTTTTTTAATTTTTATTTATTTTGTATGTGTATGAATGTACTGTCTGTATGCAGGTCTGTGCACCTGTGTCGTGCAATACCATGGAGCTCAGAAGAGGGTGTCATATTCCCTTGGATCTGGAGTTAAAGACGGTTCTCAGCCTCCATGTGGGTGCTGGGGATCGAACCCGGGTCCTCTGTAAGAGCAGTCGGCACTCCCAACCTCTAGGCCATCTCTTGAGCCCTCAGATATATTCTTTAAAACAAACTTAACCATCTTTGAAAAGAAAAAAAATACATAAGCACTGTATTTTCTGCTCTTGACATAATCACCCTATATAACTTGGGGTTATAATTTCTTCATAAACAGTTATACTGAAAGTCAATAATCTTTAGTATTTCTGCTAGTACTAAAAGAAAAAAATTAAATTAATGCCTTGAGTTTATCACTTTACTTTTAGTTTATACTCAAGAGTATTTCATAATGAAGACTTAAATGAATCTTTTTAACATTTTTTAAACATTTTATTCATTGCTTTTAAATTTTATGTATGAATTTAAATTTTATGTATGAGTGAATTGCGTGCATGTCTATAAATTCACCTGTGTCTAGCCATGCCAACAATGGTTGTTAGCTGTGTATTGGGTGCTGGGAATCAAACCCAGGTCATTTATAAGAGCAGTCAGTGCTCTTAACTGCTTAGCCAACTCTCCAGCCCCATCTTTTTAACATTTAAAAGTATTTTATTTTATATGTATGTGTTTAGCCCGCATGCATGTAAGTGCACCCTATGTGTGAAATGCCCATGAGGCCAGAAAAAAACACTAGGTTCTTAGGAACTACAGTTATGGATGATTGTTAGCTGCCATGTGGGTGCTGGGAACAGAACCAGGTCCTCTGGAAGAGCAGCCAGTGCTTTTAAATACTCAGCCATCTCTCCGGTCCCTAAATGAATCCTTCTTAAAGTAGTATGTAATTTTATAGTATCCTTCCCTGTGAAATGTTGTTTTAATGCTAATGAATAGCCAAGGTATGGAAGATTAATAGAAAAAGTAAATCATTGTTTTGGTTGATATGCAACTTTTAAAAAATATTGGTTTCTAATTGTACATCAGTCACAATTATATTCATATGGTAATTTGTGGTGCAAGTTGGCTTTGAAGACAGGAACAATGCTGATCAACACATAACAGGGCCAGTGATTAAATGTGTTACTGGCTGTTCGTGAATATAATTAATTCAATAATAAAGGTATTGAAACCAAATTTTTGTTTTGTTTTATTTTGAGATTGGATCTTGCTCTATAGCCCGCTTACCTCAGAATCACTAAGTAGCCAACTTGGCCACTTCCAAGGGCTGGGATTAGAAACTTGTGCTGCCACACCATGCTTTGTCAGATTTCTTTCGTTTGATGTGATGTAGGAGGATGATTTTGAAGGTAAGTGGGCAGAGTGCTAGGAATTAGGAGACTCATGCTGATTTTTACAATGATGAATAACATTGAACAAGTCATTTGACTTCTTTTCACTCCACGTTACTTATGAAGTGAAAGTGTTTAACTACATGATGACTGAGGATGATTCGTGCTTTCTAGAACCATGATTCCTTCAAGGGTAAGTTATTGGTTGAATCTATTATGGTGAAGCTGCTGTGCATACAGATAAAGAAACATAAATATTTTTTGAGAGAGAAAGAGAGGGAGAAATTGAAAGGAGGAGAGAGAGAGAGAGAGAGAGAGAACAAGAGAAAGGGAGACTGTATTTTGATATATGGATCTTTTTCCTTTACCAAATAACATTCTATTGAAAGAAAATATATTTAAGAATGTACTAAGTGAAGCAACACAATCACCAAATCCTTATAGACTATTGTTTGGCTGAAGGGAACCCTTGCCTCCCCTTTCTGTGGACTTTCTTCACCAGGCCATTCTGAGAGATTTCTGGTCTGCCACCTTCCTTCTCCTAAGTCAGAGGACAACTTGTGGGAATTAGTTCTCTCCCTTCTTCATGTGGATCCTGAGGATAAAATTTAGGCTGTCAACCTTGACAACATGCTTCTTTACTCACTGAGCCATTTTACTGGCTCTGAACCTGTTCATAGTTGAGTTGTAAGATGCTTTATGGATTATAGGTGCAAGCCTTAATTAAGTTATGATTAGCAAGTATTTTGTGTTTGATATGTGAGTTCTCTTATTACTTCTTTAAAAATATTTTTTGCTGAAATATTATGTATAAAACATAAAAATTCAATAAAAAAGAGAAAAAGAAAAGAGTAATGAAATAAATCTGCAGAAGAATCAGCTGACAGGAAGTACAATGCAAATTTATACAGATATGTGTGCAACTTTTAATGTACATTTTTTATTGAATTGTGCATTTCATATAAAACATCTTAATCATGTTTTAATCCCCTCCCCATCCTAAGTGTGAGACATTTTTAAATGTCATGTTTGTTTGTGTGGTTTTTCCATGTCTTGTTTTTAGTGCTCAATACTGAATACCACCATCACAACAGAAACTTATTCAATCACAATGTCTCTGTCACATTTATGTTTGTAACCATTTAATCCAGATGATATGTATTTGTGAGTAGAGGTTACACACCCATTCAGTTCCCACTACTTTATGACTTCCACTTGTTGAAGCAACTAGAGTAGAAGCAAAAATATAGATAAATTAGAGCAAATTAGTCATGATTAAAAGAGAATTATTTCAAAAATCAGTAACCCATAAAGAAAATTTATATTATAAGACACATTTAAAGCAAGTGGAGGGAAATTACTCAATGTAACAGAAATTTAAAAATCACCAATACTGTCCCAATTGTAAGAAAACTTTTCATGTGGACCTATTGCAGACAGACTTTACTATCTCACTCATTCATAAATATATAGTCAAAAGTAGCTATAACATATGTGTATTAGTAACTTCTGTGTTTTCACTTATTCAATAATTTTCTTTTTATTTACAAAGAGTTTCACAATGTTTCAGGAATGTGATTTATAAAATCTCTCTTTATATTTACTATGTAAATTATTTCTATTTTTTCTGATGGACATAACAAAGTAAATATCTTATTCCAGACTACACTTTCTTGACCTTTAAAATAATTTTCTTAAGGCATGTAATAGAGGCAATTTTGTTAGAAAGAAACAGATGATATATATGCATGCTAAGTTTATACACGTATGCACACTATTATGCATACATAATTTATATGTCTGACTATATTATTTTCTATATGATTGAAATGTTTATAGTTCTACCCAAAGTGAACAGTGAAATTCATCAGAATTATACTGTTAATTGGTTCTGAAAGTTAATTTTTGTTAAGCCAAGATTTTGACGATACTAAAATGCACAAAATACAAACTTTGGGTAGTAATAGCCTCAATGATTGATTAAGTTATCAAACCAGAATTTTCAAAATTCTCATGTTAAAATCATTGGGTTCATCCTTTTTCTAGTATCCTTGCTGTTAAATATTTTATCAAACATTTAATTATTCTTAAAGTACAAAGTTAAAGTACACAAAATTAATTATTTCTAAAGTACAAAGACATGATCTTTGTACTTTATCCAGATTTGTATCTTTGTTCAGAATGTTTTTCTAAATCATTTGTTCTATTGATTTCAGAACAAATCTCATAGTATTTTTCCCTTAAATTGTTAATAAGTAGGGCATTGCAAAAATGATGTTGTTGTTAAATATTGAAGTGTTATTCTAATTTTGTTACTTTAATATTAAATACTACATTAAAACAATTATAACAATTTAAAATGTCTGGGGAACTTGCCAGATGATTTATAAGGAGAAAAGTCCCCCTGCTTGAGGATCCCAGCTGCTGAGGACAGCCTTTCCCTCTCCTTTCCTAATGCCTACACAATTTCAAGGTCATGCCCTTTCATTGACCTTCCTATTCTTTTGTATTTCCTCCTCTCTAACAATGACTTTCTTCTGTCTAAATTATACATTTGAGAATAAGCCTTGGAACATACGAGGACAGATCTGTATCTTATTCATGTACTACCTTCTGAAACTGTAAGACAGTTTTCCTTATCCACTTGACACAAAGTAGATGGTACTGAATGAGAAGCATTGTGAGAGGGCTAGGATTATTGTTCATATTTCTAGAAAGGAAATGCTTCTTTGAGTTCCATTATAAATTATCATTTTTACTAATAAATTTAGCTCTATTAAACCCCTCTTAAAGTACAATTTATTAAACAAGGAATTCTTAAAGCACTATATTCTGTACACCTACTTCCATTTATTTGCCTGAAAACAAGCTATTTTCTCCCTGTACATTGATAGTTATAAAATAATTTGATAATTTGATCACATCCTCCAAATTTGATTTCATCTACTCATGTTGAGACATTCATTACTTTTATAATCCACATGAAGAAAATTAAGTATCTTAGTCCATTTTCTGTTGCTATAACTGAATACTTGAGATAGCAGTTTTATTGAAGAACAGAGGTCCTGCTATCTTTTGTAGACCAAATTCATGACACTGGCATCCAGATGGCATCTGATGAGTTTTCCTGCTGCATCATGATGTGATGTAAAATAGCCTTCTGAGAGCTGCAATTACAGGAGGGTCATCACACGCACTGAGCACTCACATGGTTGCTGGGGGTGTGCACTCTGGTCCTCAGGCTTGCATAACAAATGCTTTCTCCACTAAGTCATCTATCCATCCCCTGAAGCAAGCATTTTAATGATAGTTTCAGTAGTTGTCCAAAATTCATGTACATTCCATCAGACTATGCAATAAAATGTTTTCCAGATGGTTCTAGTTTTATTTCTGTTGCTGTGATAAAATACTGACCAAACCTAACTTGGGGAGAAAGGGTTTATTTTATCATAACACTTTACGGTGTATTATTAAGGGAAGCCTACTCAATGTAGGACTGGATGCAGGAACTGAAGCTCAGAACATAGAGGAACACTGCATAATAGCTTGCTTCCTTGGCTTGTTCAGCTACTTCCTTATACAGATAAGGTCCACCTGCCTGGGTGGACCTTAGCTGTATTAGTTGGTTGTTGAATGATACCACCCACAGCCAGGTGAGGCCTCCTACACCAATTACCAATAAAAAAAAAAAAAAAGCCTCACAGACAAGGGTACCGAAGAACCTGATGGAGGAAATTTCTCAATAGAGACTCGCTCTTCTCGGGTGACTAGTTGTGTTAAGTTGTCAAAACTAACTAGCACACTACTGTACTGCATTATAGGAAATGAACAGGAAAATGCTCAAAATCTCATATTGAGACCTGTGAACATTCAAAGGAAAAGATATACTAACTTTGAATCAGTAAAAAATAAACAGATGCAAACATACATATGTATGTGCACACAGAGAAGACAGATACATAGATACAGAGATGACAGACAATATACAACATCAAAGAATCTACTAAATAAACTTCTTGATCTTCTTGTTATTTGCCCCCAATCATGTCCAGCTTCAAATGCCTTTCAGATAAAGTCTTGTTCACTGTACTGTAACAAAGAAAACTGAGAGAACTTATGATCTAGAATTAATTCTACCAACAAATAGGCTAGGTACTACAGAGGTAGATTCAAGTATTAGAAATTGGCCTTATTTTTCTGGTAACTTTTGGCAAAATATTTATTTCTGAATATATTCCAATTTTCAAGTGTTTCTTAATTTTTTAAATTTTATTTATTTTTTTATGTATATGAATGTACTGTCTGCATGTAGGTTTGTGCACCCGTGTTGTGCAAAGCTGCAGAGGTCAGAAGAGGGAGTTGGATTCCCCTGGAACTGGAGTTAAAGACAGTTCTCAGCCACCATGTGGGTGTTGGGGATCAAACCCGGGTCCTCTGCAAGAGCAGTTGGTGTCCTTAACTGCTAGGCCATCTCTCCAGGCCATTTTTCTTAATTTTTACTTATTATTTTATTTTATGTATAAGATTGTATTGCACCTGTGTTGTGAAATGCCTGTGGAGGTCAGAAGTCACTGTTAGATTCCCTGGAACTGGTGTTTTAGGCAGTTGTTAGCCACCGTGTGCATGCTGGATATTGAACCTGGGTTCTCTGCAAGAGCAGCCCATGCTCCTAACTGCTGAGCAATCTCTGCAACTCTTAATGTGTTTTCATAGTATAAAATACAGAAGAAATACCCTTTATCACCTAACTGGAAATTAGTTTTTAAACTATTTATTCATTTATTTTTTATTAATTAATTTATTCTTTCTTTCTTTCTTTCTTTATTTATTTATTTATTTATTTTTGTGTATGAATGTACTGTCTGCATGTAGGTTTGTGCACCTGTGTCATGCAATGCCATGGAGGTCAGAAGAGGGTGTCAGATTCCCCTGGAACTGGAGCTCTCCTGGAACTGGAGTTACAGACGGTTCTCAGCCGCCATGTGGGTGCTGGGGATCTAACCTGGGTCCTCTTCATGAGCAGTCAGAGCTCTTAACCGCTAGGCCATCTCTCCAGCCCCCTCATTTATTTTTTATTAATATGTATGAGTACATTGCTTACACATAAGTACATGCACCTGTGACATGCAATGCCCACAGATGTCGGAAGAGGGTGTCAGAATCTCTGGAACTGGAGTTATAGTTGGTTGTAAGCCAAAATTTGGGTATTGGGAATCACATCCAGGACCTCTGCAAAAGCAGCCAGTCCTCTTAAACCACTGAGCCATCTCACCAACCCTGGAAATGAGTTTGCAGTTTTCCCCAAACTTAGTCAATCTCCCCACAAAGTTCTCAAAGTGATAAACTCTGAGTTACCATTGTTACCACCTTGCCTCAAATATGGTAACTGCCAAAGATTTCAGCTGTGTATGTGTTGCTTTTTGTTGTTGTTGTTTCAGAGTTTTTGACTGACTAGGTTATCAAAATTTCAGCAAGCTTACTGACACTTCAAAGCGTTTAGTTTTGTCTTTGGACTCTTCTTTGCAGTGAAAGCTACCTTTTCAGTCTAACAAAGAACAGAGCAGTAGATGAATTGCTACATTTTTAATAGAACAATATATTTTAGAAGATGACTTAATAGTGATTGGAAAGGCTGAAGAAAATATGTACTGGGAAGTATTTGCACTACTCTATAGTTATTTATTTCTTCTAATAATTTATTAATAGGATTTAATAGTAAATCCATCTCAGTATTGACTTTTCTTCACAGTTTCTCAGTAATTTGATATCTTCACTTGTTATAGGTCTATTTTCCCTTATCTATTTTTTAAATTTTATTTATTTTTTATGTGTATAAATGTACTGTGTGCAAGTAGGTTTGTGCACCTGTGTCATGCAATGCCATGGAGGTCAGAAGAGGGTGTTGTATTCCCCTGGCACTGGAGCCAAAGACGGTTCTCAGCCGCCATGTGGGTGCTGGGGATCGAACCTGGGTCCTCTGTAAGACCAGTCTGTGCTCTTAACCACTAGGCCATCTCTCCAGCCCACCCTTGTCTATTTTTTAATTAGCATACAATAATGAGCCTCTTTAGGAATCTTTCTACATGTACATCATTGTACTTTGATCATGCTCACCTCCCTCTCTGAGATCCCTTCCCGCAATTGTTGTTTTTGAGTGATTGCTATATGAAATACTGTTGAACATCTTTATTGTATTAATTTATTGAGTGTGGTGGGGTTTGTTGTTCCTTTTTCATAGTTACTGGGATCAAGCCAAGGTCCTTGTATATATTCTAGCCAAGCATGTTGACAGGGAGACATATACTATGCACCCACTGAATAATTGTATGTTAAAGATGTTCCTACCTTTCTGAGATTAAGAAAGCCTGAGACAATGTTCATGGGTCTTACAGGCAAGTGGGAGATCTGAATGAAAGCAGTCTATCTACAGAACTGAGATATTTGGCCACCATGCCATTCTACTTCTTTTTTTTTTTTATTGATGCTTTGTGCATTTCATACATCATTTTCCAATTCAGTTCAGGCATATATCCCCTTCCCTTCCCCCCACCCCACCCCTACCCATCCCAGATCATGCATTCTGCCGTAAGTTTTCTGCATCTTTCTCTGCTTTTTTGTTTTGTTTTGTTTTCATTTTTTTTAACAATAAGTGATAATTTGTGAGTACAAGCATCCTTCATGTAAAACCAATTTGCAAGCAGTTGTGCCCAAACCCACACAGCTCATGGGTCCCACCATCCACCGGGGGGGGCTTGTATGTTCAATCAAGTTGATCAAATGAGTGTCCAGTCTATATTGTTGTAGTTTCACCATTCACCCCAATCGCAGCCCTTACATTCTACCACGCCCCCTCTTCCGCAGATTGTTCCCTAGGCTTAGAAAAGGGGCACAGGTGGATGAGAAGCAAAACACTCTACTTTCTCTGGAGCTGATGTCTTGGTCTCTAGTCAGTTCTGGCTGTTTTCTTTCATGGGCTGCCAGCTTGTCCAGGCATAACCTTTCGATCCTACTAATGAAGCACATGCAATTAGATATTTAGGTATTAAACAGTATAATATATAGCCTTTCGATCCTACTAATGAAGCACACACAATTAGATATATAGGTATTTAAACAGTACTAATTGTTATGGTAGGTTTCTTTGGTATAGACACAGATGTTTGGATGGTATGTTAATTCATGATTTACATTTTCTTCTGTTAAGTATGGCAGGGTCTTCATGTGGTTTATAACATCTCCTAACCATTAGAGGATGTAAGCTTGTGGCATCAGCCGTGGGTTATTCCTCCAAGGAGAGAGCTAATAGCCAATTAGATTTGGGATATACAGACTTCTTTTACACACTTGATCATTAGCATCCTTGGCAGGTGAGAAGACATTCTGATGCTGTTTTCTTTAAATAATTTAGAGTAAAGATGTGTTTTGTGGTACATCTGCTCATAAATTTTCAGTGACTTTTCATGTTACATTGTAAATCCAATCAACCTAATTCAACTCCAGTCAAGCAACCTGTTCTACATTTATCAGTTTATGTGTCAAGCTGCCCATATTTTCACTTTAATAGTATTCTCATGCTTATCTAAATGAATGTGTCCTTAAAATCATCCAGTCTTATTTAGTACATATTATCTTTTAGACTTTTTCATATCTCCTTTGAAGGCTTTATTTTCTTTATTTATTTATTTTTTGATTTACACATATTGACATTTATTATGTGGAAGAATTTGTAAAAAAAACTATCCAAAAGCATATGTGAGTGAATCTGATAATTATGATTATATTTTTTCCATTTTTTATTATTATCATTATTAAACTTTTTGCATAGGTCACATATCATTTCTTTTCTTTTTTTTACCAATATACAATTATATATTTATTTTACCCTATACATAAGATCACAGCCAAGGTGAATCAATACACTGTAATTGTTTTTTGATTCTTTGAGAATTTCATACAATGTATTTTACATGTGTTTTGATCATATTCTGACTCCCTCCTCCACCCCCACCCTCACCTTACTAACCACCCCCCCTCAATCTCATGTCCTCCACTATTTTTTAAGGCCTATCAAACCTAATTTATATTACAATGAAAAATTTCATCACAAACAACTTTTTGCTATTTTTTTCTCAGGTAAAGACTCTTATGACTTCACTTCAGTGATCAATAACTTTGACAATAATATTAATAAAGTACCTTTTCTTTTTCACAAACTAATATGAAGACATGAAGTAGCAAGCTAAGGATATTTTTCGATTATGCCCTCTGCACTGAGGAGCTGCAGGAAACTGTTTAATTTTCAATCTTCCCACATCTGTGAAATAATCTGAGTGAATATTGTGCAAAACAAAAACTGCCTCACAAGATGACCCTGTTACCATAGCCAGCTGCTTCTAAATCTACTATCTGTTAGCTTTCTTAATTAAGATGCTAATGACCTGGACGCATTTTTAACATAACAGAACTTTTAATTACATCAGTTTCCCATAATCCATGAAAGACAGTTAGGGCTTATATTGGCCATTTCCACTGGTTGGCAGGAGGCTCCTCCACTAGGGGCTCCCATGGTTTCCACTGCAACATCTTTCTTGCCAGACTTAGTTCTTGTTCAGCCTGAAGAATCACCTCTTCTACTTGACCCCCTTGAAGCATGTCTTCTAATTTTTTAACATCTGGTTCCGCTTTAACCATAGCCAGCTTTTCATTTGCAATCTGTTCTGTGTATTTTCTATATGCTACATTTTTGGGGAATTGCTCAAGAATATCAAGAATCTTTGTGTACAATATTCTAAGCCTCTCGTGTGGAGTTTTGCACACCGCCAATCCCACCAGGCCAGTAGTCTTCTTTAGCACGCCCACCATGACAGCGCCGGAGTCCGCGCCGCTAAGCCCTCTCCACATATCATTTCTTGATTGAATCTGGAGTCACTTCCCCTTCCATGCCCCCTATCCCACCCAAGTCCCTGCACTCCACCATACGTGTCCTGCATCTCTCTCCGAGTCTCTCCAGAGTTTTTTTTTCACTTCTTTTGTTGTTGTTCTCTCCAACATATATTGCTACATTATATACATATATATATATATATATATATAGTTATATATACATAAATATATACATACATACATACATACACATATCACTTGAATTAGAGGATTTATTTTTTCTTTCTTAAAAAATGTCATGTTTTCCTTAAGGAAGTTCTCGAAGGTTTGTCTTTGGCAACCCCAAACAACCATCAATCCTGTGCTTTTGCTCCATATTGGAGTCTTTCCCTCCCATGGTTCCCCAAAATGAATTCCAGTAAGCATGCATTCTGTCTTGATCCTCCTGCACTGGCCTCCATGATACAGCCCAGGTAGTCCAACAATGGCAGTCTACACTCTGACGAGCCCGACATCCCCTTCGCTGTTTAGCCCACAAGCTGGGTATTTCAGAAGTCCCCCTCTGGCATTGAAGGTTTGGAGGATTCTTGGAGAGACATGAGTCTTCAGTCCATATTAGGAGGTTAAAAAGCTGTGTCTCATGTCTTTGAGGAGTGCCAAAAGCAGTGGCAGCCACAGAGTAGATGCACTTGCCAGTAAGAATTGGAGGTAGGCCAAACAACAGTACTCTCTCTTTATTCTTTTTGTCTTCTTTACTAAGATCTCAAGTTCTATATCTGCAGTACAGTTTCTCTGATCTTACTGATTATTTGTATCTGGTTGTATTTTCCTTTTGGATGCTTAAGGCCACACAGCCCAGATTAAACAAGGTTTCTGTTTTCACAAGGTCAGTTGAGGATCTGGTCCGCAGGGGTCTCTCCGTTTTTTTTGGGGGGGGGAGAGGAGGGTGGGAGCCCTTTCCTCCTTTCAAGCTTTTCGTTCACCAGTTCCATCCACTGGAGGACAAAAGCAGGTCTTGCTAGACCAGGCTTCCTTTTCTGAAGCATGAGCAGACTTTCCTCTCTGTAGACTGGACACTGGCTGAGGTCCCATCAGTGCCTCTCCAAGACCTCCCTGAACAGGAAGACTGGGGACCCACGTCTGTAGGACATTTCAAGAGATGCCCCATGCATAATCCCCTTGGAGGGGATTATAATGACCTCGGAGGGAGAGGAACAAAGTTATCCCTTAGGTCCCTCAGGCAAATTGACATGGGTGTTAAGTATGGTCGTTAAGCACCCAGAAATGCTAAGTTGCACCAGCCTATTACACCTATATTAAGATTGTATCCTTTGGAAACAAACTGTATGTTATTTCCATATCATATTTCTTGACTCACATTTTTCCATTTTAATCCCATAATACTCTAAAAGATGCACACATACCCTCCATCATGTACCAAAAACCGAAGGACTGAAAATAAATGTTAGGCCAGCTCTAGAACCTGTTTAGGGATCCACATTGCAAGAGCATAGTTGTCTTTAGATCATGAGGAATATAACATTAACGTTGTTCAGTTTGTCTTACAACTAGGTACTTGGTACTAGCATCCACAAATAAAGGATACCATCCTTCTTTTGTTTTTCTGGGATTGTGTTACTTCACTTAGGATAAAATCTTCTAGTTCCATCCATTCACCTGCAAATTTCATGATGTCATCTTTCTTTACTGCTGCATAGAACTACATTGTGTTGATGTACCACATTTTTCTCTATCTACTCCTCAGTTGAGGAGCAATTGGGTTGGTTCCAGCTCTTTGCTATTGCGAAGAGAGCTGCAATAAACATGGCTGTACATGTAACTCTGTGGTAGGAAGAGTCAGATGGATATATTTCCAGAAGTGGTATGGCTGGGTCAGGTGGTAGGCTCATTTTGAGTCTTTTAAGGGTTCTCCATACTGCTTTCCATAGTGGTTGTACAAGTTTGCATTCCCACCAGCAGTGGATGAGTGTTCCCCTTTCCCCATACCCTCTCCAGCATTTAGTATCATTTGTTTTCTTGATCCATGCCAGCCTTATCAGGGTGAGAAGATATCTTAAAGTGGTTTTAATTTGCATTTCCTTAATTACTAGCAATGTTGAACACTTTTTAAGATGTTTCTCAGCCATCTCTATTTCCTCACTTGTGAAGTCTCTGCTCAGCTCTTTACTCCATCTTTTGAGTAAGTCATTTGTTTTCTTCTTTGTTTTTTGAATAGTCTCTATATTCTGGAAGGTAATGCTCTGTCAGATGTATCAGCAGTGAAGGTTTCCTCCCACTCTGTGGGTTTTCTTTTCACTTCCCTGACTATTTCTTTTTCTGTACAGAAACTTTTGAGTTTAATAAGGTCCCCCTTGTCAATTGTTGACCTTATTTCCTGAGCAGCTAATGTCTGATTTACAAAGTCTTTTCCTACACCTATGTCTTGTAAGTTGCTTCCAACTTTTTCTTCTATCATCTTCAGAATTTTTGGTTTCACATTGAGGTCTTTGATCCATGTGGAGTTGATTTTTGTACAGGATGAGAGGTAGGGGTTTAATTTTATTTTTCTACAAGTGGTGATCCAGTTTTGCCAACACCATTTGCTGAAGATGCTGTCTTTCCTCCATTGAGTCTTTTTGCCCCCCTTGTCAAATATGAGGTGGCTGAAATTGTATGTGCTCAAGTTTGGATCTTCAGTTTTGTTCCATTGGTCTACAGGTCTCTTTTGTGCCAGTACCAGGCTGTTTTTATGACTATAGCCCTGTAGTATAGTTTGATGTCTGGTATAGAAATCCCCTCAGTATTGTTCTTTTCACTCAGGGTTGCTTTGGCTATTAGGGGTATTTTGTGGTTCCATATGAATTTAAAAGATTTTTTCTTCAAAGCCTGTAAAGAATGACCTTGAGATTTTAATTGGGATTGCATTGAATCTGTATATTAATTTGGGTAGAATAGACATTTTTACTATATTAATTTTCCTACCCTTGAGCATGGGAGGTCTTTCCATCTTCTGATGTCTTCTTCAATCTCCTTCTTCAGGAGCTTATAATTTTTGTTGTAGAGATCTTTGGTGGTTTGGTTAGGTTTATTCTAGGTGTTTTAATGCTTTTGAGGCTATTGTGAGTGGGAAGGTCTCCTTGTATTCCTTCTTCAGTTGCTTGTTGTTGGTGTAAAGAAAGGCTACTGATTTTTCTTGATTAATTTTGTATCCTACCACTTTACTGAAACATTTAATTATTTCCAGGAGTTTTCTGGTGGAGTTTTTAGTGTCCCTTAGGTAAACTATCATATCATTTGCAAAAAGGGATAGTTTTACTTCCTCTTTTCCAATTAGTATTCCTTTAATTGCTTTTTCTTGTCTTATTGCCCTAGCCACTGTTTCAAGCACTATATTTAAGAGGAGTGGTGACAAGGGGCAGCCTTGTCAGGTTGCTACCTTTATGGGGACTCATTCTAACTTTTCTCCATTTTTGGATGATCTGGCTGTGGGTTTCTTATAAATGGCTTTGATTATGATGAGGAATGATCCTTCCAGTCCAATTCTCTCTAATACTTTAATCATGAAGGGATGCTGGATTTTGTCAAAGGCCTTTTCTGCATTAATTGAGATGATTGTGTGGTTTTTGTCCTTCAGTCCATTTATGTGTTTTATGATATTTACTAAGTTTCCTATGTTGAACCATCCCTGCATCTCTTGTATGAATTCAAGTTGATCATGGTGAATGATCTTTTTGATGTAAGTCTGTGTATGGTTTGCAAGTATTTTGTTCAGAATTTTTGCATCTGAGTTCATTAATGAGATGGGTCTGTAGTTCTCTATTTTGGTTGCATCCTTGCCTCGTTTTAGTATTAGCGTGATGCTGGCTTCATAGAAGGAATTTGGGAGGTTTCCCTCTGCTTATACCCTTCTGAACAATTTTAGTAATAATGGTTGTAAGTCCTCTTTAAATGTTTTATAGAATTCTGCTGTGAAACCATCTGGACCTGGGCTTTTTTTTAGTTGGGAGGTCTCATTAACATTTTCAATTTCTTCATATATTGTGGGTCTGTTTAAGCTGTCAATCTCCTCTTGATTTAGCTTTGGTGATTCCCTGGATTGCAGATATTCATCCATTTCTCTTAGGTTTTCAAATTTAGTAGAGTATAGGTTTTTGAAGTATTCCTGTATGATTGTCTGGATCTTTTCATTGTCTGTTGTGATATTTCTCCTTTCATCATGAATTCTATTGATTTGGAGTTGCTTTTGCTTTCTTTTTGTTAACTGGGCTAGGGGTCTGTCTATCTTGTTTATTCTCTCAAAAAAACAACACAACTTTTGGATTCATTGATTTTTTTGTATGGTTTTCTTTGTTTCTATTTCATTAATTTATGCTCTGATTTTTGTTATTTCTTCCTGTCTGTTGTGCTTAGGCTTTATTTGTTCTTTTCTTTTCAGTGTTTTACCTGCAGTGTTAGATCATTCACTTGTGCTCTTTCTGTTTTTTTTTTTTTTTTTTTTAATATAGGCACCCAGGGCTATAAACTTCCCTCTTAGGACTGCTTTTAAACTGTCCCATAGGTTTTGATGTGTTGTACTGTCATTGTTGTTTAGTTCCAAGAATGCTTTTACTTCTTCCTTTATTTCCTCCTTGACCCATTCATTATTCAGGGCTGTGTTGTTTAGTCTCCATGTGTTCATGTAGGTAGCAGGGCTTATCCTGGTGCTTATATTGATCTTTATTGTACTATGGTCTGATAGAATGCATGAAATTATTTAAATTTTTTGTATTTGTTGAGTTTTTTTCTGTGTCCAAGTATGTGGTCAATTTTGGATTATGTTCCTTGGGGTGCTGAGTAGAAAGTATATTCTCTGGTGTTTGGGTGGAATATTCAGAACATATCTGTGCAATCCATTTCCTTTATTGTATTGTTCAGTTCAGATGTCTCTCTGTTTATTCTTTGTCTGGTTGATCTATCCAAAGGACTCAGTGGGGTACTGGAGTCCCCTACTATGAGTGTGCTGGGGTTAATCTGTGCTTTGAGGTCCTGTAGAGTTGTATTTACAAAAGTTGGTACAACAGAGTTTGGTGCATATATATTCATGATTGTGAAGTTTTCATGGTTAATTTTCCCTTTGATAAGGATATAACGGCCCTCTTTGTCTCTTCTAATTGCTTCTACTTTGAAGTCTATTTTGTCTGATATTAAGATAGCAACTCCTGCTTTCTTTTTAGTACCATTTGCTTGGAATGTTTTTTTCCATCCTTTCACTTTAAGTTGATGCCTATCCTTAAGGGTGAGATGGGTTTCTTGTAGACAGCATATCAAAGGATTCTGTTTCCTAATTATTCTCACAGTCTATGCCTTTTGATTGGGGAGTTTGGCCCATTAATATTTAAGGTTATAATTGAGAGGTATGTGTTGCTTCCTTTCACCTTATTATCCGTTTGCATTTTTTGTGTAGGCTTCTACTTCTGCATTTCTGTTTTTATTAAATTTTTCTTTCAAGGTGCCTGGGGGTAGTTGCTCCTCTGTCCTTTGAACTGCTTCAAGTATTCTCTGAAGGGTTTTTTTCCAAACATGTATTCTTTCATCTTGTTTATGTCATGGAAGATTTTTCTCTTTCCTTCAACTAGAATTGACATTTTTGCTGGGTATATTAACCTGGGTTGGCAATTATAGTCATTTAGCACTGGGAATGCTTTGGTCTACGTTCTTCTTGCTTTCATAGTTTATGCTGAAAAGTCAGCTGCAATTCTGATAGGTTTTCCCTTATATGTAACTTGTTGTTTTTCTCTTGTGGCTTTCAGAATTTTGTCTTTGTTTTGGGTGTCTAGCATTTTAACTATGATATGGCAGGGGGAGTTTCTTTTCTGGTCTAGTCTATTTGCTTCTTGTATTTGTATGGGTTTTTCTTTTTTTTTAATTTGGGGTAATTTTCCTCTGTTATTTTGTCAACAATCTGATCAATAGCATTCTCTGGGGATTCTTCTCCTTCCTCTATCCCTATGATGCAGAGGTTTGATCTTTTCATAGTGTACCACATATCCTGGTTATTCCACTCTTGTGTTGTTTTACATTTTTCATATTCTTGAGCTTTTTTAGTTGTTTTGTGTTGTCTTCTAGGTCTGATATTCTTTTTTTCTGCTTGCTCCATTCTGCTTCTCAGGCTTTATCCCATTCTTTCCTCTTGATTGAATGACCATTCAATTTCCTTTTTCATTTCTTCCTGTGTTTTCTTTACTATTCCATTTCCTTTTGGAGCTTCTCAATCTTTTCTTGTGGCTCATTGGTTTCCTTTTTCATTTCAGCATGGGATATTTTCAGTGTTTACACTTTCTTCCAGAGTCTGTCATTTTGTCCCTCTAGCTCTTTCCAGAGTCTGTCATTTTCTCCTTTTAGTTCTTTCTGAAGTTTGTCCTTGACTCCCTCTATGTCCTTTCTGAGTTTTTCATTCTCTCCCCTTAGTTTTATGATTTCTTTGAATATATCTGTGATTGTTATTTTGGAATCTGTGTCTGGGGTTACCTCTAGGGAGATCCCATTGTGGGAGTCCTCCACTGGCTCTGTACAGTTTGGTGTAGAGTTATTCTGTGCTTTTCCAATATTGTTCTTTCCTTATGCTCTCCTCATGTGCTTAGCCTTTTGCCTGTATTCTGATGCGAATTTTGAATGCTTCTTCATCTTGTTGAAGGATTGCTTTCTTTGATTCCTTCTGGTGTCTTTGTTGTATTCTCCTTATGAATGGAGTGTTGACTTGTCTAGGCTTTAGACTTTCAATTTTGGTTATATATTGGAAGGTATAGTTCACTTTTCCCTTTCTGTTCTGCAAGAGCTGAGTGGGTAGCAACCCTGATGACACCTTCTGAACACTGTATTCCCTCTGCTGCCAGCCACTCTCCTGAGTTCCAGTTGGGGGTTTCAGTTGGTGGGGGCGGGGGGATGGGGTTGGGTTGCTTGCTTAGCCTGCACACCAGTACCCTCTTCCCCCAGCTCAGACAGCACGTAATCTGCTCCCAGCTGCTTGGGCAGCAGTCTGTGTTCAAGCCTCAGCTCCTAGCTCCCAGAGCCCTCTGGGCCGGCCTGCCCACTCTAAAGGCTTTATTTTCATTGCTAAGTAAATTCTTTCTTCAATGACTATTTCAAATCTCACTTCTATAAAAGTAGTAACTAACTTGTTTTTTTCTTCACATCATGATATTCTGAAATGTCTTATAACTGGGATTTATTTTATATTATATTGCACTTTCCCTTGAATGTAATATTGGGAATGCTGAGAATTCACCAAGGAGAGAGAGAGTGCCGGGGCCATGGATGGTAAGGGAGGTGTCAGTAGGACAGGACAAATGAAAACCAAAGAAAAGTTTCAAAGGTTTCCTAGAAGTCAAACAATGAAGTACAGCATATGACATGCA
This sequence comes from Rhizomys pruinosus, assembly GCA_009823505.1. Taxonomy (NCBI): domain Eukaryota; kingdom Metazoa; phylum Chordata; class Mammalia; order Rodentia; family Spalacidae; genus Rhizomys; species Rhizomys pruinosus. The sequence continues at coordinate 774,640 of VZQC01014185.1, read as the reverse complement.
ACCAGACGAAGAATTTAGCTGAAAGCAGTGAAGAAATTCTGGAAGTTCACATGGCTTTTGGGAAAAAATAACTGGTTAGTCCACAAGAGAGTTGAATCTTCCTTTCATGGCACCTTTTCCTTAAGGGTTTCCTTACTGGTGGCAATGTCAAGTGTACATATTTGAATCTTTAAGGGAGTTATTAGTTTTGTGCCTGTAGGGACAATGTTTAAGATATGCCATCATGCCAATGACAGTGAACAAGAAGAAAGGAGACACATTTTAAGAAAAGTTTCATGGTTAATTCAATGTGAAGAATAGGAATAAAAAGAATTAAGGTTTCTGCCATGTGATTTGGTCTCTTAATTTACAACATTAAGTGGATAAATGAGTATTGAAGGAGGAGGATGTGTTGAAATATACTTATCCTGATCTTCAGTACATTAGATGGGAAAGTGTTCAAGAATAGGGGTAGATGGCTGAAGGGACATGTCAACAATAACTGTAAATCCTTTTTTTCGAGATATTATTGATTCTTTAAGACTGAATTAGAAGATCCAGGGGAGAATATAGAGTACAAGGAAATGGAGAAAACAAGATAAAATATCTTCAAAGCTAGAAGTATGGGAGAATAAAGGATTCTCTTGCTCTGCATACATAAAAGTCCAGTTTTGAAAGGGTTTTGTTGCAGTACTGAATTTATTAAAACAATGCTTAGAACAGTCTACATATGTATACTGCTGCTGATCTTAGATTTTGTGTCTCTAATGAATGTATAATCTGGTAACCGTATTTATTTAGTTTTAAATTTTAATTCAGTATATTCAATGAAGGTAGATTTTTTTATGTAAAGGAAAATAAATATTTTTTAAATTTTTTATTCAAATTTTTATAAAAGAAATGAGTATTTATTGAGTCTTAATTAAATGTGAACCATATCCCATTTAGTCCCTGTAATTCCTTTTTATGAATGTTTGATAGATTTTTCGTATATTTCATACTGAATATCTAAATGCATATTAATCAACTCTATGCCTCCTTCCCCACTCACCCCACCTACTGGAATTCCTACCCACTTTAAGAAGATCAGGTCTTCCTCACACAAGAATGATCAATTTCCAATATTGCTTCAGCTAAGACTGGGGTCTGCTGCCCATTTCCCCAGTTCTATGCTGGGTTTCTGTCTGATTGAGTTTGCATAGGTCTTGTGCATGTTGATGTCATTGTTGTAGGTTCATATGAGCAGGGCCTCAGGATCCGGATGGATTCTACTTCCATGTGGTCATGCATCTCTTCTGTGACTCTTATAATCTTTCTGTCCCCTCTTCTGCAATGATCCCTGAGGCTTCAGTGAGTGAAGCTTAATACAGAAGTGCTGTCCAAGGACCGATCCACACTCTGCAGATTCCTAATCCCCATACTTTAGCCATCTGTGAGTTTGTCAGTACCTGGCCCTCTGTTTCATGAGGGAGCTTCATTAATGAGAGTTGAGAGATCAATTACTGTCATCTTTACACTTTGTTCTATGCTGTGTGAACGTTAGCTGTAGAGGTTGCATTGTAGATGTGTTGTTTAGGCTTGAGCAATACACAGACAATGTTAGTATGTAACCACATGTGGCATTATGTAATAGTCTTCATGTGGTGCAAAAGAAGCTTCTTTTATAAGTGGTGACTGGATACTTGACTGTAAATATAAGGATACATATTTTCCCCACTAGTCTAGAGATGTGGCGGCCTTGGAGTTTTCTCTGAGGTATGTGATCTTTCTATGCATGGTATGTATTTGGCCGTGTTTACAGTAGAAGAGTTTCCCCCCATTGATTGGGCTTTAAGCCTAATTAGATAGCTGTTAATTTCCCCCAAGATAAAAGGGCCACCACTGCAGCAATTTTGTTTGGTGTGCCAGTCATTGATGTTTATTTGGCCTATAAGATGGAGTTGGAGCATCAATTGATGTCCTTCCTAAGAAGCTTACATAGTGCTCTTCAAAGCTATGAGAGCTAGCCTTTAGGAGAATAGGTTTCCATGTCAGTTCCAGTTCCATTGCTCCAAATCCTGTCTCCAAAGTACATCCCGTCTTCAGCAATAGGGTCTTACCTTCCAGTCTGGGAAGCAATCAAGGGCTGTGGTAATAGCCTATGTAATTTTGATAATCTCTTGAGCCACTCTGGCCAACAGCTCAAAGGAATGTTTCTATCTGGCTCTGTTTTTTGTGATGTAGCCTTCAGCTATGCACATGGACTCATGTAGACATACTGTATGTATAATTGGTCATTAGATTATTAAACTAATATGATGTCCTCTGGTTTTCTACAGTAGGTAGGTGTTATTCATCTCTCTTCTCTCTTTCCCTGTCCTACCCTCCCTCCATGGCTTCCCATTAAAGGTCCCCATTTTCTCAATTTCTCCCTTAAAATTACAAGTTTCCTATGATCCCACCTCTCTTGAGCTCCTTCATCCCTTTGTATGCAAGTTTTCTGAAAAACCCTCTTTCTCTCCTCCAATTTTAATACCCCCATCTTATCTACTTCTTCTGTAGTAACATCTGTCTCCTACCATTCTCTCTCAGTTTCCTTCTTTCCCTTTACCTCTCTCCGGTTCCTTTCCATTTTCCTTGTTTCTGCAGTTACATCAGGATATATACTCACATATAAGGATTTGGTGGTAGGATCTGTAAATGAAGAGAAACATACGTGGTTTGTTTTTCTGCATCTGTGTTACATCATATAGTTTAAGAGTTTCTAGTTCCATCCATTTACCTGCAAATTTCATGATTTCTTCTTCCTTTACCACTGAGTAGAACTCCATTGTGTAAATGCATTACATTTTCATTATCTGTTTACCAGTTAAGGGACACTTGGGTTGCTTCCATCTTTTAATTAATGTAAAAAGATAGCAACAAACAAGTATCTATGCAATAGAATGTGTCCTTTGGGTATATTCAAAGGAGCGGTATAACTGGGTCAGATGGTAGGTTCATTTTTAGTTTTGTAAGAGTTCTCCATACTGCTTTCCATAGGTGTTGCACGAGTTTGCAACCTCACCATCAGTGAATGAGCATGCCCCTTTCCTCACATTCTCTCCAGCATTTGGTCTCATTAGTTCTCTTGATCAGAGCCAGTCTGACTAGGGTAAGATTAAATCTTAAAGTGGTTTTAATTTTCATTTCCCTAATTACTAATGATGTTGAAAACTTTTTTGAGATATTTCTTCTTGTTTCTTCTTTACAGAACTCTCTGTTCAGACCCTTAGCCCATCTTTAAATTGGGTCACTTGTTTACTTGATTTTTTGAAGTTCTTTATATATTCTGGATGTTAAACCATTCTCAGAAATGTCACTGGTGAAGATTTTTCTCCCAGTTTGTGGGTTTTTTTTTTTTTTTCCGCTTCCTTGGTTCTTTCTTTGGCTGTACAGAGCTTTTTAGTTTAAAAAGGTCCCTCTTGTTGACTGTTGACCTTAATTACTGAGCAAACGATGCCTTATTTAGAAAGTCCCTTCCTGTGCCTATATGTTGTAGGTTTCTGCCAATATTTATCTAACAGTTTCAAAGTTTCAGGCTTCATGTTGAGGTCTTTGATCCATTTGGAGTTGACATTTTTGGAAAGTGAAAGATAAGAGTCTAGTTTCATTCTTCTACATGTAGAGATCCACTTTTACCAGCACCATTTGTTGAAGATGCTGTCTTTCCTCCATGAAGTGTTCTTGGCTCCTTTGTCCAATATCAGGTGGCTGAAATAGCATGTTTTCATCTTTCAATCTTTAGTTAGTTCTATTCATGTACAGGTCTATTTTTGTGCCAGTACCATTCTCTTTTTATGACTATAGCTCTGAAATATAGTTTGAAATATAGTTGAAACCAGATTTCAACTAGTATCTAGTAATACCCCCTGGGTTGCTCTTTGTGTTCAGGGTTACTTTGACTATTCGGGGTCTTTTGTGCTTCCAAATGAATTTCAGGATGGCCTTTTGTACTTCAATGAAGAATTTCATGAGGATTTTGATTGGGATTGCATTGGATCTATATTTCTTTTGATAGAATATTCATTTTCTTCCAGTCCATGAGCTGTGGAGATCCTTCCATCTTCTGGTGTCTTCCTCAATCTCTTTCTTTAAGGATTTAAAATTTTAATTATTGAGATCTTTAATACCTTTGATTATGTTTATTCTGAGGAATTTTTTTTTATATTTTTGAGGCTATTGTGAGTGGAGAATTTCCATGTATTTTTACACCACTTGCTTGTTATTGGCATAAAGAAAGGCTACTGATTTTTGTCAATTAATTTTGTAAACTGCCACTATACTGAAAGTATTAATAATTTCTTATAGTTTTCTGGTGGAATTTTGGCATCCCTTGGGTATAATATCATATCATCTACAGAAAGGGATATTTGATCTCTTCTAGTTAATACTCCTTTATTCCTTCTCTTGTCTTATTGCTCTAGCAAGGATTTCAAGCACATATTGAAAAAGTGTGGAGATAGTGGGCAGCCTTGCCAGATTTCTATTTTAAGGGGAATGCTTCTCCTTTTTCTCCAATTAGAAAGATCTTGGCTGTGCATTGCTTGTATATAGCTTTAATTATGTTGAGGTGTGTTCCCTCCTGTCCGATTCCCTCTAGGACTTTTAACATGAAGGAAATTGTATGAAAGGACTGTTCTGCATTTATTGAGATGACCATGTGATTTTTGTCTTTGAATCCATTTATGTGATTTATGACATTTATTGACTTAGGTATATCGAGCCTTCCCTACATCTTTAGAATAAAGCTGGCTTGATCATGAGGGATTATATTTTTCATGTATGGCTGTATGTTGTTTGTAAGTATTTTGTTGAGAATTTTTGCACCTATGTTCCTTTAGGGTATTCATATATAGTTTTCTTTCTTGGTTGTATCTTTACTTGATTTTGGTATTAGAGTGATGGTGGATTCATAGAAGGAATTTGGGGGTTCTCACTCTGTTTCTCTCTTTTTGAATAATTTAAGTAGTATTGGTTGTAGATCTTTAAGAATTTTGCTGTAAATCCATCTGAGCATGGCCTTCTTTTCTTGGTTGGGTGGTTTTGTATAACTGGGTATATGTTATGGGTCTGTTTCAGCTGTTGATCTTTTCTTGACTCAGCTTTGGTGATTCCTATGATTTAAGATATTTATCCATTTCTCTTACATTTTCAAATTTAATATTTTTAAATTATTCCCTTATAATATTCAGGATATTTTTGTTGTCTGTTGTGATATTTCCTTTTACATCTCTGATTTTGTTGATTAGTTGTTGTTCTTTCTTTCTCTTGTTTAACTGGGCTAAGGGTCTGTCTGTCTTGTTTATCTTTTCGAAGAACCATCTCTTAAATTCATTAATTCTTTGTTTTGTTCTTTTGTTTCTATTTCATTACTTTCTGCCCTGATTTTTTGTTATTTCTTCTTTTCTACTAGGTTTATGTTTCATTTGTTTCCTTTCAAGTGTCTTGAGTTACAATGTTAAGATATTTATTTGATTTTTTAATGTAATCACTTAGAGCTATAAACTTCCCTCTTAGGACTGCTTTGAAAGTGTCCCAGAGGTTTTGTTATGTTGTAATTTTCCTTTTTGTTTAAATCCAGGTATAATTTTATTTCTTTTTAAATTTCTCTTTGGACTCAGTCATCATTCAGGAGTGCATTATTTAATCTCAATGAGTTTGTGTAATTATTAGGGCTCCTTTTGTTGTTGATTTTAAGCTTTATTTTATTGTGGTCTGATAGAATGGATGAAATTATTTCAGTTTTTACTTATTGAGGTTTGCTTCGTGCCCCAGTATGTGGTCAATTTCAGATAAAGTTTCGGGTGATGAATAGAAAGTATATTATTTGGTGCTTTGGTGGAATATTTGGTAGATGTGTGTTAGATCCATTTGAGGAATGGTATTGCTTAATTAAGACTTTTCTCTGTTTATTCTTTGTTATTCTTTTACTGTCTCCAGGTTAATCTGGAGACAGTCAATGTATTGAATTCCCATAGAATTAGTGAGTCGAGATTAATCTGTGTCTTAAAGTCCTGTAGTATTGAATTAATGAAGTTGGGTGCCCCAGAGTCTGGTGCATATATGTTCATGATTATAATATATTCTGGTTGTTTCTTTGATAAGAATGAAATGATCCTCTTTACCTCTTTTGATTAGTTTTAGTTTGAAGTCTATTTTGTCAAATATTAAAATTACAACACCTGCTTGCTTCCTAGTGCCATTTGCTTGGAATATTTCTTCTATCCTTTCACCTTTAGGTAGAGCCTGTCCTTAAAGATGAGATAGGTTTCTTGCAGAAAACTAAAAGATGGATTTTGATTCTTAATCCATTCAACTACCCTGTGCCTATTGACCGTGGAGTTCAGTCCATTGACATTTAAACTTATTATGTAAAGATGTGCATTTTTCCCATCATTTTAATTTGTTTGCATTCTTGGTCCACCTTTCTCTTTCCATAATTGTACATTCATTTAGTTTCTTTCTTTTGCTCATTGGGTATAGTCGTTCCTATTCTCAGCTCTTTGTAATGTTTCAAGAATGATCTGAAGGGCTTGTTGTTTTCTGGACATGAGTTCTTTCAGCCTATTCATGTCATGGAAGATGTTTCTTTCCTCTTCAACTAAAATAGACATTTTTTGCTGAGTAAAGTATTCTGGGTTGGCATCTATTATTATTTAGAACCAGGAATACTTTGGTACAGTCTCTGCTGGCTTTCATAGTTTACATTGAAAAGTCAGTTGTAATTCTAATGTGTTTTCCTTTATATGTGACTTGTTTATCTCTAGCAGCTTTCAGCACCCTCTCTTTATTTTGTATGTTTTCACTATGATATGCCTGGGAGAGGGTTTTTTTTTTGGTGCTATCTATTTGGTATGCTATATGCTTCTTATATTTGTATGGCAATTCTTTCCTTAGGTTTGGGAAATTTCCTTCTACAATATATATATATATATATATATATATATATCTATAGTCTATTGAGATATATATATCTATATCTGTATATATATATATATATATTCATAATCTTTGCTTGAAAGATCCAATTGTTCAACTTTATTGTCCAGTCTTGAATTCTGTTTTCCACTTAATTCATTCTATTGGTGAGACTTTCTCCTATCATTTCAAGTTGGTTTATTGAATGCTTCACTTGCTTCTTCATTTTGACCTGAGTTTTCTTCTCTTTTCGTATCTGTTTTATGAATTCAATAATAAGTTTGCCCCTATCTTCTTTTAGTTCTTTGATTTGGCCATTTGTGTTCTTTAAATTCATTTAAATTCTTTGATTGTTCATTTAAATACTCTGTCCTGGGTTAATCTATGGGGTTCTCATTGTAGAACTCTTCTATAGAATTTTGGTGTTTATTGTGGACCTAATATTTGGATTTTTCATATTATCATTTTTTCATTGTGATTTTGTCATGTGGATTTCTTTTGTTGTTTGTGATTCAGGTGTGATATTCAAGCCTTCCTTTGTTGATTTACTGTTTGATTCTGTTTGTAATCTTAATGTGCCTTGTTTGTTTTCTTTTTGTGTATGAAAACCTGTTTGGTCTAGGCTTCAGGTTCTCACTTTTGAGAGGGATCAGATGGCTCTAGTCCAGCTCCTCAGGAATTCCCATAGAGGCCCAAGTGAGGTGCCAATTATACACTGTCAGTCTTCCTCCTAAGGTCTGGTCACCTACTAGCTAGCAGTCAGAGTATAATTTGGGAAGCTTGCTAGTTGGAGGCTAGATTCATGTGTTCTAAGGAGGTTTGCAAAGACTGGGCCCTCACTAAAGAGCAGAGAAGTCTATACCTGCAGTGGTGGGAGGGATTGCAGATGGCTCCAATGTAGGGGGATGTGCAGGACATGATTGGAAAAACTCATCCTCCTGGGAGCTAAGAGGGTAGTGCAGAGACCTGGGCTGCTAAGAGAAAGCCAGCTTGTACTCAAGGCTAGAAGGGTTCAAGTGTTCAACAGCATGTGGGGTCAAGGCAATTGGAGTTGCTCTGGCTGTAAGAGAGTCAAGGTACAGTTGGCGGGATCAAACTTACTAGGGAAGAAGACTGGTCTCCAGAATCCAAGGCAAATTGTTGGTGATGAAAGGAAGGGTAGAAGGCTGGGTTCAGGAGTCAAAAAGCAAGATGGAGCTGATGACAGCTCATGAAGAATCTAACAAACTAAACTGCAAAATTGAGCTAGACTGAATGGAGGCGCTGAGGATGTAACGCAAGGAGGAGAGTAGTCCAGAGATATGGGGTGCTAAGAGAAAAGTGGACCTGTGCCCAAGGCTAGACAAGGAGCAGGGAACAAATCTTGTGCAAATAGTATTGAATGAAATGATTGTAAATAACCAGATTAACTGTTGCACATTTTAAATGGAATTCTTTTATTTTAAATATTCACATTACAGGAATTCATTAGGCCTGAATAGAACATCATTATTTACACATTCATGGAATAACTCCAGTGCTAAATTAGTGAGGTATTTACACTGAATATAGGAAATATGACTTATAAAGAGACTTCTTCCATACAGGCTCAAATTCTTTATACTTTTATTTCTGCCTTGAAATCTTTACACAGATAGGTAAAATAATTATTTATTGTGAAATGAAATTTCACAAAATTATAGCAGTCACATTACACATTTATAAGCCCAGAAAGACACCAATAGCAGAAATATACACTATAATACCACCTTTTTAAGGGAAGGAAATTTCAAATGGCATCTCCAGTTTAATTTGTGGAAAATAAAATTTCTCTGAATAACTGAAACTATAGATTTTCTTTGAAGTCTTGCCTTTCATGGCTTAATAAAACATTTTCTTAGCTGCCATAAAGTGTCATGTTATTTACAGTTTGTGTCAATGAAGGGATCCATGTGATATCAAGCTATATGACCAGATCAGATGTTTGCTGCATGTTACACATATAGGACATCAAGAATAGTGTAGCTGTCCTTTGCATGGCTGGCCTGGCTACTCATCATTTGTATCTATGATTTATTTCCAGGCTACAGTAGGACTCAGTTACAGGATTTTTAACATGCTATAATAACTAGAGTCAAGTTTTCTTACCATTATAATAACTTCATTGACAAAGTTAAAATTAAACACAAACAACCGATCTTCTGCAAATAAATAAATAAATAAATGTATAGAGTTTCTATTGGTTTATTAAGACAACACTGAAATTACTTTGCAACAGTTTGAACATTTATGATGTTGTGGCTTAAGTTACTGAAAACTATGTTCTAGCTTTTATATGATATCTGAAAAAAATTACTGATTTCATTTGGAGAAAGGGTGTTTTGTCTATTAATATTGTCTGTTTAAAATCAGGCCTTCTGAAACCAGAAGTATATATCTGAAACCAAACAAAGAACAAAAAGGAACACATACCAAAACCCTGAAAACACCCTTCTCTGAATGGAATTATTTTTATTTCCAAAGATTATGTATGAATTACCAGCATGTAAAAGGATGTCTCTGTTGCCAAAATTCACATTACTTAATATGTGTTGTAAACAACTTAATTTACTAAGAAACAGAAGGCTGGATCTACCTTTGTTTCCACCCCCAGTTATAATGACTGGTGTCTGCATGGGCTGGGTGTTCTGCTATTGCTGGAGTCAGTGTTGTGCAGGTCTGACTCAGTGTCTCTCTTTTGGCAGTAGTACTGATTTTGGCAGGCAGTGTTTAAAGAAAAAAAGAGAAACTTATCTTGAATATACAAAAAGCTGCCAGTTATTGTTTTCACAGACTGTAACTTGTTGAATCTTTCACATCTTCATGCTTTCAAATACTAAGTTGCTATATAATAATAAATTGTGTGATTTCCCAACAAATTATTTTATGTGTTGTATTTTATTGCCAACAACTCCAAGATGTTTTGGGGGAAATGTTACAACAATATACTGTAAAGTTATGACAAAGTAGTGCTGCCTTCTGCTGACTGGCTCATCAGCACTAAGGATCACATTTTCAATTTACTAAGTATTTAAAAAGGACTCCTGAAAGGAGGTGAATCATGCACACAGATTAAGACAAAGCCTGTGTGTAAGTTGGCAGTGGGAAGCCCACCCCCTCAAAGCTGCATGATTCATTACAGCATGCATTGTTTCATTTACTATAAATACAATCTTAATATTATCATATAATATTTAACATCTTATTTCAAACATGCATTGGCTACTAAAATAATATTTTAAAGAAAAGCTGATGTTTGATATAAAATAATCATGTTTCTTCAAGTGTGGAAAAATACTCTACAAAAAAATAAGTAGAAAAGTGATTTCTGATCAATGCGTGATTTTTATCTATAAAACCCAGATGACTAATTAGTGTGCTTACAGCAACCCTGATGGACATTCATCACAATAACACACCCATGGAAAATTAATGGTATTAAACTGGCACTATGCAATGAAATCCTTACCAGAAATAATATGAGCCTATAAACTGTACATTTGGCATTATATTTCATGGTATTTTAAGTTTTCTTAAACATGACAACACCATAGTAAATTATATTACAATAAAAAACATAGAATTGCTTCTGAAATAGTTTATGGATTACTGACACTTACAATTCACTCGTTGGATTAAAATTGGCACATTTTGTTGCAACATGATTGTTTTGACATATCTTACTTGAGTCTAAATCTTTTTACTCAGAATAACACTTGAACTACTCAGGATGGATGTCAGCTATGTTTACATGCAGTCATGACCAGAACTGAGGCAAAAGGCAAAGTTTCTGTTCTTCCTTTCTGGACAGTCACTGTAGCTTTCTTCTTTAGGAGCTCTGTACTCCGAGATCTATAAATAATTTCTCCCCATAGTCTTTTTCTCATCTCATAAAACAATGAGATGGCCACATAGAAAAGAGCAAGAAGGAGAACTTCCAGAGTATATGGTGGCCCATATAATTAAACCACTGTCAAGATTTATGAAGAGTTTCCAGCTGATTCTACAATTCTCAGAAATGCTACTGAATCACACCAGGTGCTGAGAACTAAAACAGGCTATGATCTTAACTTTATTCTAGCTTTCCTTCTTTCTTCTTGAAGTTTTCCTTCTTTCTGTATCTTTGTGAATCTGAGTCTAAATATAGACTTGTTAGCTTCTCTATTTTGTCTTTTTAAAAATCTCCCCTTTATTCACATGTTATAGATACAAAATATACCATATGCTTGTAGAAAAATAATAATTGCATCAAGAAATTTTGATTGCATTTCTGAGACGAAATGTGATTTTTGTCTTTTATCTCATACATTATTTGATTCTTAGGGACTCTGTGAGAATGTTACTTTCATATTTTGTCACAATCCCTTATGCATGACTATCATTTTCTACATTAGTGGACACAGAAAGAAAAGGGACATAAGAACATACATACTCCTTTTGAAGAATGCTATCATGCTAATAACTCTAAGGACCAGAATTGTTAATTAAGGGTAGAAAAAGTATCATCCCCACTACATTCCTCCATTTTTACTGGGATTTAGCCTCTTAATCCTACAAAACACTGCTTGAAAGCAGACCATCCATAAACTGAAATTATTCATTCATATTTATTCTCTCTCTTTTTCTTTCTCTGTCCTGAAACATTATAATTCTTGTCCTTTCATTAATTTTTTAAAAAAACAATGTATGATAAATCATGTTTTTCTGGGCTTCCATTTTTAAAGATAATTAGGTAGTTGGGGCTTCCTCAAGGGATGGCTCTTGAAGAAGAAAACAACTATTTAGGGGTCTGGTCTCTTACTAGTCCCTGGAAACATAAACCCCACTCCAGATGACCTCTCTTTCAGTTACTTCACCTTGAATAAGAATGGCATTTCTGAGATTCTCAAAGGTGGTGCTGAAGGGGGCTAATGAGGCCGGCTGAGGCTGCAGATGCATTATAACTAGCATATATTTCTTGTAGTCCTGAGTTGTTGATTGAGTCTGTGGGAGCCATTTATGCTTTCTACAGCCATTTCTACAGTCTCATTAATCAAAATGGACTGCAGAGTTGTATATAGAAGTTACCACAATCGGCATGCTTTTATGACTTTTAGTCTATGTACAAACCACCCATAACATTTTCTAGTAAAATTTCTATTTGTTTTTTATGTTGAAAGTCTAGAAAGCTCTTCTTAATATTCTTTACATATCCCACAAATAAAAAATTGAATCCAGAAAACCAATTGAATTTTAAGGGTTTCTAACATTTTCAATGAAATGTAAGCATTTCCAACACCTTTTAAAAGAAACACAATTAACAACTACTCAGAATACTCTTTCGAATACCACACTTTTTCACATTTACAATTTTTCCTTAGTCACCATTTTCTCTAAATCTTTCTAACTTAAAATTTATGTGTATGCAGAGTTAAGATCATTCATTTCAAAACTTTATTACACAATTACCATTTAGAAGCATTTTAATCATGGTTTGCCTAAAATCTATTGCACTTCTGCACAACTGAACAAATACATTACTGGTAAATGAATTTATATCCTAATATTTTTAAAATAATGTGACATTTTCATTTTTTGTAAACTTTAGGGAAAGCAGACGAGGCTCAATTCTCATTTGTGATGTATTCTTAACTAGTTCTAACTAGTGCCTAACCACTAAGTAGCTGACGTGAAGGATGTTGGATATTTTTATTTTTATGTGTATGAGAGTATTGTCTGCACACTTGTAAGTGCACCCATGTCGTGTAGTGACTGCGGAGGTCAGAATAGGGTATTAGAACTGGAGTTATGGGTGGTTGTTAGCCATCATGTGGGTGCTGGGAATTGAACCCAGATCCGCTGCAAAAGCAGGCAGTGTACTTAACTGCTAATCTATCTCTCCAGCACCAGATGTTGGATTTTTTTAAATTTTATTTATTTTGTATGTGTATGAATGTACTGTCTGCATGTAGGTCCATGCACCTATGTTGTACAATGGTGCAGAGGTCAGAAGAAGGTGTCGGATTCCCCTGGAACTGGAGTTAAAGATGGTTTTCAGCCGCCATGTGGGTGTTGGGGATCGAACCCAGTCCTCTGCAAGAGCAGTCTGCACTCTTAACCACTAGGCCATCTCTCCAGCCCAGATATTTTTAAAGTTAATTTTCCATCATAAAATTATCTCTGAGAATTAAAAAAATTATCTCTGAGAATTTATTTTGCTATTCTATCCTAGACTTGAGCTTTACCATCTGATAAGAAGCTAAATTTACATATTGTTCATAACAGTGATGGAAAATTAGGCCTGCCTGATTTTACTTTAAGAATTGTGTGTTTGGTAAGGCAAGTAATGCTTATCTAAAACTGTTGACAATGCTTATCTAAAGCTGTTGACATTTCCACACCCCTCCATTACTTTCTAATTACAGCAGATGTGAATTCATGTTTCCACATGGTATCTATGTGTTTCCCTTCTCCTGGTAATTAGTCCTTCAGGTTGTTTAAATTTTCAGCAATTCTTGTAAGTGGACAGCTTAAGTCATCAGAGTTTAAAGATGAAATTTTGTTATATACTGAATTTCTCCTATTCTCTTTCATAATGATAAAAGACAATAGAGCTGAAGATATAGCTTAGTGATGAAACACTTACATATATACATTTATGTATATGTTAACATATGTATATAACTAATATCTTGAAGATATTTTCACTTGTTCCTGCATTTCCACAAGAAGACTACCTCTTCTTTATAGGTGCAAACTACAGAGCTAAGAGAGGTGAGGAGCTGATGCACAGCTACTGAATGGCACAGCTCATATTCACTTCTGAATCCGTGGTGTTGGAAAATCCATAGCACTAAGACTCACAGCCCTGCCCTACCTATTGCCCAGGCCTTGGAGGCCTGGGAAAGCCTCCCATCAAATGTGTAATGGATAAGTAGATCTCACAAGCACAAGATTTGGTGACTGTGAGGCAGCCTAAACACTGTCTAGACCTCTTTGTGCCAAAAAATATAAACATACATTTAGAAATTAAAAGGGGGAGAGATCTTTTTTTTTTTTTTTCCAGATTGACAGTAGTTTCTGACCATTCCTCTGGAGCTAAAACTGCCCACGTTTAGATTGAGGGCTTGTAATCTTACATAAGTAGCAGCTCTAGAAGTTTTCCAACTGCTTATCTTCTGGGCCTTTTCTCAAAAGAGTTGAGTCAGATTTTTGGTAGTGAGGCTTGGGAATCAATTTTAAATTCTCTCCAGATGATTTTGAATATATATTCAGGATTGAGAACCACTAGCATCTTATGATTTGCTGCAAATTGTAAGATTATCTGAAGAATACCACAAGTGTGTAAGGAGTAATAAAACATGAGGAGTGTCTTGGAAATACAGGAATACCTTCTGATACATGTAAGAAGATTCCAAGTGAGCAGTATCCAATACCCTGTTTCACTTGAGTATAGAATACTTTCTATTTAGGAGATATGCAGACATAAAAAGTGTCTAGGGATATTTTTAACATGAAGATTCCAGACCTTATCTAAGAACTTGAGCATCAGCAATGTCTTACAACACTCTTTCTAAGGATACATATGCTCTAGGAAGTCCCCAAGGCAGACATGAGTTTGAGAAGCCCTGGTTAATGGTTCAGCTACAGCAGGTACAGGACAACCTCGGTTTACTGTCCTAACTCCATGGTTTCTTCCACACTCATTTTTTTTATTTTTTAGTTAAAGCGGTTGCGATTGCATGGACCTGGGAATTAGTATTATTAATAAACACCTCTGCAAAGTCTAGATCATGTGACTCTCTTTTGAGTAATAGCCCCTCCCCCAAATGAAACTGACATGAGAATTTCCTTTTAAATAAAAATAATTGAACATAAATTAACCACGAATTATAAAGGTAATTTAAAGAATATATTGAATTTGGTTTATTCAAACTTATTATAGTCACCTGAGAACTAACTTCTATACTTCTACTGACTTCCTAAGTTTTTGCAACAATATATATTTATAGATTAAAAGAGTAAGAATTTTGTTAATACATGGCGGATCTTCTACAGGAAACTAAGTTCTCAGGGAACAAATGACCAAAAGGGAAAAGAAGATAAAGGGGAAAGATTAGTTAACTGAGCGCTTGCTATACCTTACGTTCCGTAAAGAATCATGATTCTGTTCTTAGCAGACATTAAGGTAACCAATTTTATGCTCTAAATACCTTTGTACAGAAATGAGAAAAATATCTTTGTACTATTTACTTCTATAAATATCAGTAATACTAGAGGAAACTTCACAAAGGTTTGGCCCAGAAAGGTTAGGAACTTTCTCAAAGCTATCATTTGTTGCATTCTCGTTTAAAGGGGTATCTCTTATTTAGGTGCTGTTAAGTACTTATGAATATGGATGAGTTGAATATGAATTACTGAGAAGGACAGACTTTTGGATAGCAGTAATTGCAAAGTGCTACAAAATCGCTAGAGGAGATATATCCAAAAACAAAAACCACCCTACTGACTGCTGTTTCCAATACATTCACAATACAACAGAATGCTGTTAGGGATCAAAAAAAGAATGAAAATGAAACTCCCCATAGTTTGGCAACACACATCAGCCTTTTAGGGCACTTGCATTTTACAATCTCTTTACATCCTAATTTTTTTTCTATCAGAAAGAGTTGGTTAGTTGTTAATATTAGAGTAAGATACCAACAAGTTCCAAATCTAGTTAAATCTTTCTTATAATTTTATTTCTTTGGAGGTCTGAAGACGTGATCTGATGTGAGGAAGTTACACTGTCTGCTCCCCTCACCAGGGAGAAGAGTGACCAGTAAATTTAAAATCAACTCCAGTTAGCCCCAAGAAGTTGGCACTGTGACTACATTAAAATCTTTTCTCATGTTCACTAACTTTACTCAGTTATATTTTTAATAAGCATTTGTTAGTAATGTCTCCCACATAAGATACTGCTGATACTTTCAATTCTAAAGTTTGTTGTTATATTCAGTAGCATGATAATAATTATTAAGGAGATCCCTCTTGAGATTAGTATTCAAGGAAACCAATACGATAAATTGCAAAATCACAATGTGAAGAGCTAAAACTTGTTTATGGATTATTAATTCATGCTTAACTCCCTTTTTAGCTTATTTATTTAATGCTCATGGAAAATGGCTTAAAAATAGGCAAGCAAAAACCAAAATCAATAGTTTATTTTCTGCTTTCATCTATGTTGAGTATCTAATTAAATTTAGGAATTTAAGTGCTTAACAAATAAATCCCAAGTATTCTGTCACATTACACCTCAGATATTCAGAGCTGTCATGCTATTACAAAAGAAAGCATTTCTGCACAGTCTAGGACTATGATTTTAATAGTAAATATCATGATTTTAAGCTGATACTAGTTTCTCAGTGAGGTCATTTTTCTATAGCTTCTACTTCATATGTATCAAGTTCATGGCTACAATAAAATTGGTGGTGACAATATGCTTTCTCTTCCTCAGAGTATGATACTGTTATATATTAATAACTCAATAGATATTCTTATTAGAAGGTTCATAATAATTAATACCTATGTATTCTTTCTAATAAGGCCTACAATAATTATTGAAAGCAAAGACAGTGATGGCTTTCTATGTTTTAAAAGAAAACAGTTACATGGACTGCTCTCATTTTAGACCCATAGTTTATCCCCACACCTAATTAATTGGTTTTATCGTAACCAGCAGTAAGCTCAACTGCTAAAATATTTAAATGAGAGGCTGGGCATGGTGGCACTCAGGAGGCAGAGGCAGGCAGATCTCTGTGAGTTCAAGGCCAGACTGGTCTGCATAGAGAGCTCCAGGCCAGCTGGGACTAAAGGGAGACCCTGTTTCATAAAGTCAAAAAAAAAATATCTAAACGAAAAAGAATGCTAACACTTTGATGTTTTGATTATTGTATATATTCAAAAGTTGAATGTAACATCTCTCAGAAATACTATTATAAAAAGATTAAATAAAGCCAATGAGATAGTCATATTTATAGGAATTGAGATATGCCTATATGATAAGGGGAATGTGACAGAAAGAAACAGGTTAATAGCAATAAGACACCTGGATTCTAATGTCCACTATCATAAATTGTGGGCTTCATGTGCCTCTCCGACTCTCTCCCAATGTATGCCTGGGATAAATAATGTCTCTGGATCTAGCTAATTCATAAATAAGATGAAGCAATTAACTTATAAATATTGTTATAATTTCTTCTAGTCCCTAAAACTCACATATCAAAACCAAATGTTCAAGCCAACTCATTCATTTTGGCACTTTAAACTCAGACCACTTTTTCTATGCTTGGTAATGAGTTTTCAATATTCAGTTGTGCCAATTTAATACTTGTTGCTTCAGCTTGTACTGTATTATTGACACATAATTACAGTTTCAATCCAAGAATGATCCCGGATTCATGGTTACCAGAAGAGGCAACTGCCTTCAAGTCTGTCAGCATCCAGTGTAGCAAAGGCAGATGGGAATGACATTGAATGCTTTCCAGATTTCAGAGAAATCATATAGTTTCTAAACTTAGCATTGACGTATTAAAGTTCCTATATTATGTGAACCAAAAACATGACAAATATATGTAAATGTATGAAACTGACTTTCTTAAGTAAATGTGAGGGTATCTTTCAGGAGAATCTCCATGCATATGTACTATTTCTTTATGTATAAAAATAGTATGTGAATAGAATAATACTGGAATCTGTGTTCAATCAAATGAAGAGAAAAAGTTTTCAGGTCAGACATTTATTAACTAAACAATTTTGTAAATATGCAAATTTTTTTCATTAAATCAACAAAAGTGTCATATAATGTCTAATGAGAGCTGCACAAGACAGACTCTCAAGGGAGCTTTGTGTTTGTCTACATTGTCGCAAGTTCCTTTCTTGACAGAGATAATATAGTTTCATGTTTATTTCTGTGGTAATTAGGGCCTGAAAACATTATTTGTTCAATTGTGGCTTAGATTTGCTTGTTCAAATCCTTCTAGTGCTAAGTAAAGTTCCTTCTCTTTCAGTTCACATACTTCCTCTTATTGAACTGAAAGTCATCTTTCTCTCTAATTTGGATCTGGTGCAGAAGAAAGAGAGTTTAAGTTCTGTTTAGTTCAATGTGTAATAGAAAAATTATAATAAGCCTCAGAAGAGCCCGGTGGAGATCATCAGAACAATGATTCTTTCAATGGGCTTTCAAGCAGAGTGGAATATAGTTAGAGAGAGCCTTGGGAGAACGCATTCCTGGAAAAAGACTTAGTATCTGCATTTTCTCATTTACTATATCTGCTTGTACACATTTTTCTTCTCTAAATTTATACAGGAGAAATACTGTAGGTAGCTGAAAGTTCATGGATAAATTGTGCGCAAATTTAGTCCAGTGACAACTTAATATTGGCTCTATAAGGCCCCGACACCAGAACATTATATGCTGTTTATGAGTATTTAAAAACAAGCATAAAACATCATTTACAATTACAAGCCATGGGCTAGAACTGTCCCTTCATTGAAACAAGAAAAAATTTACCCATGACTTTTCAACACTGCTAATTTACTTAATAAACACACATTAAGATCCTATGTGTGTTTCCTGTAGGTTCTTCTTTATTATAGTTAGTGACACAGTAGATATGTGTGATAATTTCATTTAGCTGTCTTAATGAGTGGACAGACATTTCAAGAATATTTGTCTCCTAATATGGTAAAATAAAACTTTTAAATATCGATGCTTTGGAAAACATATTTTATGTGAATTAAGTAAATAAATCATGTAAAATAGCACAATTTGTAAATTAGATTTGTATCAACAGAGATCCATTTTCTTTGCTACAAAAGGAAATTATTTCTTTTATTACAGTGATTACTACCAGGATTTGAAAGAAGTCTATTGTAGATTCTCTTAGGCTTTTATCAAAATTATTTTCTATGTACTTAAAATCACAACAAATAACATGTTTAAAATTTCTTGGATAATTTAACTTAAGATCTTGAAAGTAAGAGTCTGCATTTGGAAAGCAGCTTAATGAAATTGATTGTGAAGTTTAATGGATACCTGATTCAAACAGGTCCATTTCATATCTTTATTAGTCACTATATGAATAATTCTGCCCTTACAATGTGGAAAACAGGTAAAATATTAGATTGGTTACACATGTTCAACTTTGAAGTCAAAGAAATTAAGAAGAATTAAATGATATTACATTGTTCATTAACATTATGGAAAGTAGAAAGTAGTTATTAAAATTCTTAGTAAATATCTTTCACATTTTAGATAAGATAGGGCACATTTAGAGTGGAGTGACTGTAGACTCTTTCATATTTTAGTATCTGCATTTCTAGTTCCCAGTGTAGTAAAGATCTACTCAATGTAGAAAGAACAATTGAATCATAAACTTATGTTACAAGCAACTATAGAAATGTGAAAAAAATGTTTACAAATGAGAGAGAAGAATAAATTATTTTTCAGTGCACATAATAAAATATATACAGCATAGTTTAAAACCAAATGGAATGATTGATAATGCTAAGATCTTTAAAAAAATTGCCATCAGAATATACACAGTACCCAAGGGAGGGTGATAAAAATAAACTATGACACAAAAGAAAACATCATTTCTTTTCTTAGTCTTAAAAACTTGAATGATGTCTCATTAAAATATTTCAGTAAATCTTAAAACGATGGAAACTTTAATTCCAAAACCATTTCTCTAAATTACCAACCGACTTGTATTCTTGATGCCTTTTGATGTGATCACAAGCCAAGCACGCATGTGACTCCCAAAACCGTGGAAGATTCACAGTGAAATCCTTCCTCCAGTTAAAGTAGCTAAGGTACAGCTTATTGTTTTTGTCAACTTCCTTCAGATATTTTGCTAACTCACTGGGAGAGCTGTAATCTTCCACATGAATGAATGAATCAGCTGGAATATAATTCTCATAGTTTTCCCTAGATGGTCCCAAAACAACAGGTACTGAACCAGCAAGAAAAGCATTATAGAGCTTTTCTGTGATGTAATCTTTGTGAATTGAGTTTTCAAAAGAAAGATAAAATTTACAAGTAGATATGGTGGGAATCAAATTTTTATCATTCAGGTATTCCCCAAATGCTTGCCCATAGGTATGAATCTCAATGCTCTTGCTGAGCTCATTGTAATACTTGACCCTGGCGTGCTCGGGGTTCCAGTTACTTACAACCCAGCACACCAACTTCTCCTTGCTTGGCACTTCAAAGACAAAGGGGTTTGTGCTCACTGTCAAGAAGCCATAAGGCACTTGAATGTCTGAGTCACGGCGGTAAGTTAGCGTCAAGTTGAATAAGTGCTCAATCCCACTCTTTTGGGGGGTATGAGTGGGGGATTCTAAATTCATCCAAATCCATTTCTGAAAAGGTGGCCTGGCCTGCTGAGGTAAATTAGTCAGATCCCAGCTGATGTCCCGGTGGTGAATCAAGACTGCATGGGATTTGTTGTAGAGTGAACGGTCTGTTGTGAGGTGGCATCCGTGGATGTTGAACATTGTTTGGCAGGACGTAAGGTCAAAGGTCTGCCCAAATGGCCACACCCATACCAGAATTGTAGTTTCATTCAAATAATCAGTTTTCGTGGAGAAGAAATTTTTCATTTTTAGCACAGAGCTGGCAGATACCATGGGGCTGAAGATCCAGCTGTTAGTGGGCTTGATGTAAATAAGCAGACAGGCCATGAAGCCAGCCAGGGCAACACAGAAGATGAGGAATGGGCGGAGAATGCCTTTAGATGTTGAGGTCATAATTTTTTCTGTGGAAGAGAAAAAGATAGAGGAAGGTAAGGGTGGGGATAAAGAGGTGTTTGTAAATGCAATTTAAGAGAAACAAGTAGTATATTCTAATCACACAATCACTTGTATTTCCTTTTCATTGTCAAAAACCACTGAGAGAAATGACTTTTAGTTTAAGCCAAGAAACTGCCTTTAAATGGAAGTTTCCTGGTACTCTGCCCTACAGCCCTAGAGAGAGTGAATTGGAAGTTGATCTACACAAGTCAGTGTCCCTTTAAGACAGGTTATACGTTTCTTGAAAGACAGCCATAACTATTCTGTTCCAGTTTGTACAAAATTAAAGCAGATGGTTACAATTAAAGACATGACTGAATTTATTAGCATGCTGTATTCCATCAGACTTGTTAACACCTCCTAGTTGACATATTGCTTGCTCACTGCCATGTTAATAACATACCTTTGCCATGCAGAATGAAGTTAATGGAAAACTAAACTGTTTTGCTTGTGGGTATAAGTTTAATTTTACTATTTATAAATATATCAGGATAGTCATGTGATAAAATGCAACCATGGTTTAATGTCTTAGTTTCATAAATAAGCACACTATTGCAGATTGATAACTTTCTCACTGTTTTTTCTTTTATTTATACATTTCACATTTCTCTGACAATTTTATTCTAATTCCCTGGTAACTAAGTTAATATCTTTCAAGATGTAGTGACCAAACACATATTAGCTTTAGAACAATATCTTAATTCAATTAATTTTTTTCCTTTGTAATCAAATAATAATATGAAAATAAAAGATCTCAAAATAAAGATAAAGTTTATGGAAGAGACTTTTTTTGTCTTTTTGAGACAGGGTCTCTATGTAGCCCCAGCTGGCATGAGACTTGTAGACCATGCTGACCTCAGTCTTACAGAGCTCCTCCTGCATTGCCTCCCCAGAGTTGGAACTAAGGGCATGTGTCTGTAGCTCCAGCTATCCTGGAACTCACTATGTAGACCAGGCTGGCCTTGAACTCACAGAGATCTACTTGCCTCTGCCTCCTGAGTGCTGGGATTAAAGGCATGTGCCACCACAACCTGCCTGAGAACACTTTTAATCTGTTGAATTTTAACAGAATATAGCTAAAGAAATTAGTTAAGTCTTGCTTTTTAAAAATATATCCATGGGGCTGGAGAGATGGCCTAGGAGTTAATAGCACCAACTACTCTTGCAGAGGACCCGGGTTCTATCCCCAGCACCCACATGGTGGCTGAGAACCATCTGTAACTCCAATTCCAGGAGAACTCCAGTTCCAGGGGAATCTGACACCCTCTTCTGACCTCTGCAGCACTGCACAACACGGGTGCACAAACCTACATGCAGACAGTATATTCAAATAAATAAATAAATAAATAAATAAATAAATAAATAAATAATATTTTTAAAAAACTAAAAAATATATCCTGAAAGTTTTTCCTTTAATATTTATGCCTCTTTGTAAACCAAGGCATAAAAATGTCACAGGCAATATATTTACAAAATGATTTTCTAAATCAAATTATTACTGGTCCTCTGAAACTCATAATTTTCTTACTAAAATAACATTATCTATCAACTACAGATGCATAACACACTTTAATATCTTGATCAGACCTAGATGTATACTGTTCAGATAAAGAGAGGATTTTTTCTTTACTTAATTATGCAAATTTAGATGAAACTTTATTGCCTTGCCCTTGGGTACCTACCAGAACTTGATGGGAAGACCCTCTTGCTGAATACACATGCATGAATTGCAGAACAAACAGGGAAAACAAGAGGGTGCTGACTTCAAATTTCCATCTCTACTGGCTAGCTTTTGTGGGGTTGGAAAGTATGATGCATATCACTGGAAGAGGAAAATAATCAACCTTGCTCAGCTGTGCATCCTTTGGGCTACAGTAACCACTGGCCTAACAGGATAGGCCCACTGATACAATAGTCCTACAAATGTTATGGGAGTAACCAACTACTCTATGATTGGACTTAAGGTCTTCACAAGATGGAGTCAGTCCATACCTGACACTGGTATCAGGCCTACCAGCCTGTGGCTAGACAGGTTATAGACCATAGGGAAGAACTTACTGTTATGCTGCTAAGTAGATATGGCATTAAACTGACTTCTAATGACTTATTGTTATGTCCATTGACAAACGCATTTCTTAACTCTCAACAAAGAAACTTCCTTTTGCAGCAAATGGTGATTAATATAGGAACACACATATGGCCAAGGTGCAGAGATTAAGAGACAATAGAATGCTTATCCCTGAGTAGGACATCTATATCAAACCTCTGCTTCCCAAGCCATGAGATCACTGTAGAAGAGGAAACAAAAAATGTAGGACCCAGAGGTGGTGGATAACCAAAAGGAAGCAGTTTACCAAACAGCTTCTCAGTTACTCATATGACTGCACAGAAGTGCTGATAACATAGACAAGTCCCATGAAATTCAAAGGAGACAAACAACACCAGTGGACATGGGGAGATGTGTAAGGAATCCCATCCCAACCTGAGGTAATTAATATTGTAACTCTTGGGTGCCAGGAGGGGGAGAATCAATTTTATTCAAAGGTTTATAAACAGGCTCAGTGGATGGACCCACACCAAAAAGCATTTGGGAATAAAAACTTGACTTCATAGGATATATATATATATATATATATATATATATATATATATCCCTTTCTCTCTCTCTCTCTCTCTCTCTCTCTCTCTATATATATATATATATATATATATATATATATGGAGAGAGAAACAGACTGAAATATATAGAAATTCAATAAAAATCTCAATATCTTCAGCAAATGGTGTTGGGAAACCTGGATCACCATTTGGAAAAGAACAAAATTAAACCCCTACCTCTCACCCTGTACAAAAACAAACTCCAAGTGGATCAAAGATCTCAACCTGAAACCTGAAACCCAAAGGTGATAGAAGAAAAATTTTGCAGCAACCTACAAGACATAGGCTTAGGAAAAGACTTTATTTTTTTATATAATAGTTTTATGGATGTTTTGTATATTTTAGACATAATTTTTCACTTCAATTTAGACATATTCCCCTTTCCCTTCCCTCCACCCCACCCCAGATCTGCCATAAATGTCCTTCATCTTTCTCTCAGTCTTTTTTTTTTTAATGTTTAGGAAATCACATTTTCCTCCTTTAATTTTATATTACTCTAAAATATGAATAAATATCAGAAGGAATCTTATAGAATAGAATCTGAGTAGTTTAACATAGTTTAACAATGGATGCATCACATTGGAGAGCTTGAGGTATGATAATACCTCAATCCAGGAGGCTGTGTGTCTCAGCTGACAAAATCTGACACTGAAAGTATGAAAGATTTCTGGATGTCTGCAGTCTTCAGACTGACTACATTGCTATCTGAAGAAGCTGGTTCTACAGTCAGTGGAGGAATGCCACAGTAATAGATGAAGAGAGTAGGTGTGGTGCTTTGAATGAGAATGTCTCCCAAGGACTTTGAGTATTCAGGCATTTTGTCCTCAGTTGCTGGCCCTGTTTCTGGAGTTCTTAGAAGGTGTGGCCATGCTGGAGTAAGCACATCACCGGGGGCAGGCTTAGAGAGCTCAAAAAGCCTTGACAGTCTCCAACCTCTCTCTCTCTCTCTCTCTCTCTCTCTCTCTCTCTCTCTCTCTCTCTCCTTCCTGTGCCAACTTCAAGATGTGAAACTTGGCTTTCTGCTCCAGCTCTTGCCACCACACTTCCTCACCACAATGGACTCTAATTCCCTGGACCATCAATTATGAGCTCAAATAAACTCTTCCTTTTATAGGTTCCTTTGCTCATGGTGGTTTTATCACAGCAACAGAAAAGTGACTAACACAGTAATTGGTTCCAGAGAATGGGCTGTTGGCTGTGAAGAACCTGACCATATGGATGTTTGGAAAAATGTGGAAGACTTTGGAACTTTGGGCTAGAAAAGCTGTTAAATGCTGTAAGGAGAACTTAAGGAGCCTAGAAGAAAGTGGTACTGAGAAAAATGTAGGTCCATTGGATAATAAGAACTTAAGCAGAAACTAGTATATTTTGGCAAAGAGCCTGGCTGGAGTTTGCTCACAGCCCAAATGCTTGCCTGAGGCTAAGATGAAAAGCAATGGACTAAGTTCTTTGTTGGAGGATATTTTAAAGCAACCTAATGGTGGCATGGCTATTAATGGTTAATATTATACAGACCTACTGTGAAAAAGAGCAAATGGGGCAGAAAGAAATGCACAATGTACAGTTTGGGTTGGAAAAGTGCACTAGGAAATTAATGTTGGAGCCAAGGCACCTGAAGGAGAGGATCCCTCCTTAAAGAATGTGTAATTGGGATACATGTTAAATGGTTAAGCATTGCAAATCTATATTATCACTTTTTGGTTATCATTTAGTAAAGGATTAAGCAGTCATTAAAGACCTTACCATCTAATGTAAGATATGCAGTGGTTTTCCAATTGATTGTGGTAAAGTTATACCATCTTAGGTTGTAATTGTGGCCTTACATTTGTTCATTGAAAAGTCAAGTATGATGTAAGAGTGAAGGAATTTGACATCAAGTTGTCAAGGGGTGTACTTATGATGCCTAATCTTCACTGTAAACTAGATTAGATCTTGAATTGACTGATATGGGAGAAATTTTCTTGATTGGATTATTTGAAGCTGGAGACCCACCCTAAATGTACAACTTCTGAGAATTTACTTCCAAAGGGCTTAGATGGCTGAGCTCTTCCAGGATTGTCTGCAACATACATCTGTTTCTTAGGTTGGTACCACTCTGTGCATGCAGCTCTCCTTGGCAAACACCTCACAGCTCTGACATCTCAAATGTCTTCTTGGAGTCTCCACTGCCAACCAGGCTTCACTTTCACAGCTTCACACAATTGCCTATCAGGGCCTTCTTTATGCGTGGATGCCCTTGCTGAATGCTGCCTGGCCTCCATAGCTCTCAAATTGTGGAGGAAGTACTGATGACCCCTTAATTCATGCATCTTTCATGTCTAAAGTCAGCATCATGTGAATGAAACTGTCGAGTTTGGCTGCTGCAAGTTTGGAATGAGCATTGGACTACTTCAACCATATTCTTACTCTTTCTCTACCCTGGACTTGTTGTAGAAGAAAATCCCTTTGGTATTTTCCTTTCAAAAGTTAGAAGCTTAATTGGATGTGGTTTTGCCCTGAAGGTACACTTTTAATTATATTCTCACTTTAATCTCCTTATCAAAGAAAAAGACCTTCTAAATCAAACAGCAGCTGCACAGGAAATAAGGACAACAGCTGACAAGTGGGACCTGAACAAATTCAAAAGCTTCTGAACAGCTAAAGAAACAATCAAGGAAGTGAAGAGAAAACCCATAGATTGGGAGGAAATCTTCACTACTGATACATCTGACAGAGCATTAACAACCAGAATATATAAACTACTTAAAAAGCAAAGAAGTAAGAAAACAAATGACCAACTCAAAAATGGAGTCAAGAGATGAACAGAGACATCACCAGTAAGGAGGTAAAGATGGCTGAGAAACATCTTAAAAAGTGTTCAACATCATTAATAATTAAGGAAATGCAAATTAAAACCACACTAAGGTACCATCTCACTCCAATAAGACTAGCCAAGATCAAGAAAACAAAAGACATCAAATGCTGGAGAGGTTGTAGGGAAAGGGGAACACTCATCCACTGCTGGTGGGAATGTAAACTGGTACAACCTCTGTGGAAAGCTGTGTGGAGAACTCTTAAAAGACTCAAAATGAGCCTACCACCTGACCCAGCCATACAACTCCTGAGTATATACCCACAAGACTCATCGTACCACAAAGATACATGCATAGCTATGTTTATTGCAGCTCTCTTCACAAGAGCAAAGACCTGGAACCAACCCAAATGTCCCTCAACTGATGATTGGATAACAAAAATGTGGTACATCTACACAACGGAGATCTCTGCAGTGGTTAAGAAAGATTACTTCAGACAGCAGCGGTCGGGCCCAGACCAGCAGAGCTGCAGAGTCTGCACCATGTCTGGTAGGGGATTGTGGGAAGGAGAAGCTAGGCCTGCTTGGCACACTGTTTGCCTGCCTGCTTGGGTCTAAACCCTAAACTGTTGTAGGGTGTGGCTATCCGGGCGGGGTCGCCCTTCCCCCTTGCAGCCAGCAGCAGCTCTGGTGCCATAGTAAGTCTTTGTGCAGGGTGCTCAGGTTGGGCCCTTGCTAGCCAAGACCACCTGAAGCACAGGTAAGAACCCAGCAGCGCTCCAGAGAGGGCTAAGTCAGGCACCCCCCCGAAACTGGAATTGAGGAAAGAGTATCCAAGTGGATTTTTTAGAGAACCTTCAGAACAGAAAGGGAAGAGTGACTTAGACTTCCAATATTCAATATATAAACAAAATTGAAAGCCTGAAACCTAGACAAGTCAACACTCCATAAACAAGGAGGAGAAAAAAAAAGCCTACGAAGGAGGCAAGCAAATCAAGCCTTCAACATAGTGAAAAGACATTTGTGATTGGCACTGGAATACAGGCAAATAAAAAAAAAAAAAAGGGAAACCCTCATGACCAGGAAACGGCGAAGAGATAACATGGGAAAAATACAGGATAACTCCACACCAAGCTCTACCAACCCTGCAGGAGATAGCTACAGTGGTATCCCCCTGGAGGTGACCCAAGAAACAGATTTTAGAGGAATAATTGCAGACCAATGCAGAGAAATTAAAGAAAATAAAGAAGTCAGAGAACTAAGGAGAGAGAATAAAAAACTAAAAAAGGACCTAGAGGGATACAATGACAAAGTTCAGAAAGAACTAAAGGAAGAGAATGACAAACTCCAGAAAGAACTAGAGGGAGAAAAAAAAAAATCTGGAAGAAAGTAGAAACACTGAAAAAGGAAGCCAACCAGCAAAGTAAGGAGCACCAAGAAGAGATTGAGAAGCTCAAAAAGGAAATGGAAATACTAAAGAAACCACAGGATGAAATGAAAAAGGAAATAGAACACTCATCCAATCAAGAAGAAAGGAAAGAAATAGAATGGAGGAAGCAGAACAAAGAATATCAGACCTGGAAGATAACACAGAGCAACTAGAAAGCTCAAATAAAGATTATGAAAAATTTAAAAATACACAAAAGTGGAACAACCAGGAAATATGGTACACTATGAAAAGATCAAACCTCCGCATCATGGAATATAGGAAGGAGAAGAATCTCAAGAGAATAGTATTGATCAGATCTTCAACAGAATAATAGATGAAAATTTCCCCCAACTAAAATTAGACAAACCCGCACAAATACAAGAAGCACATAGAACTCCAAATAGACAAGATCAGAAAAGAAACTCCCCACACCCTATCATAGTTAAAATGCTAGATGCCCAAAACAAAGACAAAATTCTGAAGGCTACAAAAGAAAAATAAGTCACATATGAAGGGAAACCCATCAGAATTACAACTGACTTCTCAGCACAAACCATGAAAGCAAGAAGAACATGGAGCAAAGCATTCCTACTGCTAAAGGACTATGGATGCCTACCCAGAATAATATACCCAGCAAAAATGTTGATTATAGTTGAAGGAAAGAGACAAGTCTCCCATGACATAAACAAGATGATAGAATACATGTCTGGAAAACCAACTTTTCAGAAAATACTTGAAGCAAATCAAAGGGCAGAAGAGAAGAGCAACTATCTGCAAGCACCTAGGAAAAAGAAACTAAAAAAAAACAAAACAAACAAACAAACAAACAAAAACATAGGAGTAGAATCAGAGGCTAAAAGTCCAAATGGATAATAAGGTGAAAGGAAGCAACATCCATCTCTCAATTACAACCTTAAATATTAATGGACTAAATTCCCCAATCAAAAGGCATAGACTGGGAGAATGGGTTAGGAAACAAAATGCGTCTATATGCTGTCGACAAGAAACCCATCTCAATTTCAAGGATAAGTTGAAGGGATGGAAGAAAGTATTCCAAGCAAATGGTAACAAAAATAAAGCAGGTGTTGCTATTCTAATATCAGACAAAATATACACACCAAACTCTGGTGCACCAAACTTTATAAAGACAATTCTTCAGGATCTCAAGGCACAGATTAACCTCAGCACACTAATAGTAGGGGACTTCAATACCCCACTAAGTCCTTTAGACAGATCAATAGGACAAAGGATAAACAGAGAGAAATCTGAACTGAATAATACAATACACCAAATGGACCTCACAGACATCTATCGAATATTCCACCCAAACACCAGAGAATACACCTTCTATTCAGCACCCCATGGAACATTCTCTAAAATAGACCATATGCTGGGACACAGGAAAAAACTCAACAAATACAAAAAGACTGAAATAATCTTATGCATTCTATCAGACCACAGTGAAATAAAACTCAATATCAACACCAGGATAAGCCCTACATTTTACAAGAACACATGGAGATTGAACAACACTCTCCTGAATAACGAATGGGTCAAGAAAGAATTAAAGAAAGAAATAAAAACATTCCTGGAACTGAATGACAATGATAATACAACACAACAAAACCTATTGGACACTTTGAAAGCAGTCTTAAGAGGGAAGTTTATAGCTCTAAGCACCTACATTTAAAAAAAAAAGGAAGAGCATAAGTGAATTATCTAACACTGCAGCTAAAAATACTTGAGAGACAACAACAAATGAATCCTAAACATAGCAGACAAGAACAAATAACAAAAATCAGAGCAGAGAACAATGAAATAGAAACAAAGAAAACCATACAAAAAATCAATGAAACCAAAAGTTGGTTCTTTGAGAGAATAAACAAGATAGACAGACCTCTACCCCAGTTAACCAAAAGAAAGAAGGAATAATTCCAAATCAATAAAATCTGTGATGAAAGGGGAAATATCACACAGACAATGAAAAGATCCAGACACTCATACGGGAATACTTCAAAAACCTATACTCTACTAAGTTTGAAAACCTAGAAGGAATGGAGGAATATCTGAAATCATGGGAATCACCAAAGTTCAACCAAGAAGAGATCGACAGCCTAAATAGACCAATAACATATGAAGAAATTGGAGATGTAAAAAGAAGCCTCCCAACCAAAAATGCCCAGGCCCAGATGGTTTCATGGCAGAATTCTATAAAATATTTCAAAAAGTTTTACAACCATTACTACTCAAGTTGTTTAGAAGGATACAAATGGAGGGAGTTCTCCCAGATTCCTTCTATGAAGCCAGCATCACGCTATTGCCAAAACCAGGCAAAGATACAACCAAAAAGGAGAACTATAGACCCATTTCCGTAATGAACACAGATGCAAAAATTCTAAATAAAATACTTGGAAATTGCATACAGACCCATATAAAGAAGGTCATCCACTGTGACCAAGTTGTATTCATACCAGAAATGCAGGGATAGTTCAACATAAGAAAATCAATAAATATCATTAAACATATAAATGGACTGAAGGACAAAAACTATGTGATCATTTCAATTGACTTGGAAAAAGCCTTTGATAAAATCCAGCATCCCTTCATGCTTAAAGTCCTAGAGGGAATTGGACTGGAGGGATCATTCCTCAATGTAAACAAAGCCATATACAGGAAACCTACAGCCAATATCATCCTAAATGAGGAAATGACAGAAGCATTCCCCTTAAAGGTAGGAACTTGGCAAGGCTGCCCATTGTCACTACTCCTTTTCAATATAGTGCTTGAAACCCTTGCTAGGGCAATAAGGCAAGAAAAGGAAATTAAAGGAGTTCTAATTGGAAAAGAGGAAGTCAAGCTACCCTTTTGCTGATGATATGATTCCTACTTAAGAGAGTAAGAACTCCACCAGAAACCTTAGAAATGATCGAACTTCAGTAATGTGGCATACAAAATAAATCTAGAAAATCAGTAGCATTTCTTTAAACCAACAACAAGCAACTGAAGAAGGAATACAAGGAGACCTTCCCACTCACATAGCCTCAAAAACAATAAACTACCTAGGAAAAAAACCTAACCAAAGACACACAAGGACTCTACAACAAAAATTTTAAACCCCTGAAGAAGGAAATTGAAGAAGACATCAAAGATGGACAAACCTCTCATGCTCATGGATTGGGAAATAAATATAGTAAAATGTCCATTCTAACCCAAACTCTTGTACAATTTAATGTAATCCCAATCAAAAATACCTAAGAGTTTCTTCACACGGCTTGGAAAAACATCCTTAATTTCATTTGGAAAAACAAAGACCCTGTATAGCCAAACAACCCTGAGCAAAGAAGAGTATTACAGGGGGATCGCTATATCAGACTTCAAACTATACCAGAGGGCTATAGTCATAAAAACAGTTTGGTACTGGCACAAGAACAGACCAGTTGACCAATAGAACAAAACTGAAGATCCAAACCTGAGCACATACAATTTCAGCCACCTCATATTTGACAAGGGGGCCAGAAGACAAATGGAGGAAAGACAAGCATTTCAGCAAAGTGGTGTTGGCAAACCTGGAACCACCTGTAGAAGAATAAATTAAGCCCCTACCTCTTGCACTGTACAAAAGTCAATTCCAGGTGGATTAAAGACCTCAACGTGAAACCCAATACTCTAAGGTGATAGAAGAATAACTGGCAGCAGACTACAAGACAATAGCATAGGAAAAGACTTCCTAAATCAGACAGCAGCTGCACAAGAAATGAAATCAACAATTGACAAATGGGATCTCATTAAACTCAAAAGCTTCTGTACATCAAACAAAACCACCAATGAAGTGAAGAGAAAACCCACAGAGTGGGAGGAAAGCTTCACTGCAGATACATCTGACAAGCAATTGATTTCCAGAGTATACACACTACTCAAAAAACAAAGAAGAAAAAACAAATGAATCACTCAAAAGATGGAGCAAAGAACTGAATAGAGACTTCACAGAGGAGGAATTAGAGATTGGTGAAGAAACATTTAAAAACTCTTCAACATCACTAATAATAGGGAAATCCAAATTAAACCATTAAGATCATCTCACACAATAAGAATGGCCAGGAACAGAAAAACAATGATAACAAGTGCTGGAGAGGTTGTTGGGGAAAGGGGAAACACTCATCCACATGCTGTGGGAAGTAAAACTTGTACAGCACTATGGAAAGCACTGTGGAAGACACTGGAAGACTCAAAATGAGCTTGCCATTTGACACAGTCATACCACTAAATCCTGGGTATATACCTACAAGATCTCACTTTACTGACAGAAATACATGCACAGCAATATTATTGCAGCTCTGTCCACATAGAAAAACGGAACCAACCTAACATGCCCCTCACGGATGAGTAGATAGAGAAATGTGGTACATGTACACAATGGAGTTCTATGCTGCAGTAAAGAAGACAACATCATGAACTTTGCAGGTAATGGATGGAGCGAGAAGATAATGTGAAGCAAAGTAACACAGTCCCAAAAAACAGGGGTTGTATGGTAATCCCATCGGGGGATGCGTAGCATCAATAACCAGGTTGAAGAGTTTCTGGGAGAGGGATGCAATAGTGAAAGACAACAAACAGGGAAAGACTGACTCAGAAAACTTACTGAAATAGTGATTCTGGAGGGGTGTGGGGTGGGAGAGGGACACGTGTGTATATTTGATTAATATATATTTAATTGATATGAGTTCATCAAGTATCCAATTTTGCCCAAACTCTATCTACAAATTACATGGTATTTTAGGACTTAGTAAAAGTAAAAAGGTCTCTATTAAACAACATCATTTTAAAGGTTTTTAACAAAAACGGTAATACATCTAAGTTAATTGGAAATATAAATTGTTGTTGTCCACATTTGTTTTACTTGAAATCTGTATAACAATAACTTTGGGATTAACATGTACAAATGTTCTCTATAATTTTTGTGTTATACAATATCATCTTGTAACATTCTCTTTTATCTGTAGGATAATTAAACTTAAGGAATTAAGTTTGCTTCCCAAATTAACAACATACAGTCACCCAAATCAGCTTGAGTAAATTTAATGAAATTTGTGCCTTGATTCCTGCCTATATGTATGTGTACTACAACTGCCTTTTTGAGACTCATGGATCAAAAATAAAAACCTAAAATATAAAAGGGGGGATGCAGTTATATATTAAATCTTTTTGTCAAAAAGTTTTTTCTCAATTTAAATCTTAAAACTAACTACGGGAAAAGATTTGTATGTTCCCACAGGTCAAAACATCACCAACTTAATGGCTGAGAAAGAAATGATACAGCTTTGCATTGTGCAGGATATACCAAGAAATACCAGCAGAGAAGTTGGCCCATCTAAACATTAAAAGGAAAAAAACCCAGACTGCTACAGACATCAAACATCTCTGTGGATCCTATTTGTAAGAACTGTTTATAATGAGTACTAATGACTCTTACCTTTTAGGTGCCATAAAGTCATAATATGAGACACTTTCTTACCTCCTTTTCATAGAACAAAGAAAAATATGATGGTAATGAAGTCATTCTCTAACTGTAAATTAGAGCCGACTGTTATAGAGGTAATCTCTTATAAAAATGGTAAAATGCTTTCTTTAATTGACTAATAGACATAGGAACTATAAAAAGGATTATTCTATATCCAGAATCAAATATAATACTAATGTCTCTTTAAGCTGTGCATTTAAGCAAAATAAATTAATACAGGAGTGCTCTGATATCAGCAACGGATTATTCTACCAAGGAGATGTTGGCCAGGGGATCCAAGCCCCCACAAAAGGTAAAGGCTTCTTGCCTGTAAACTGGGATACTTGCAAGAAGAGAGACGGTAAGGACATGCTGTCGAAAACCTGATGCAAATATGGGAAAGATGTATTGAGCCCGCACTTGCAAGTGTACAGTTGGTCTCTGGAATACCAGAGAGTGTTACCAAAGGCCACAAAACCAATAAAGCAAATACTGGTCTCCTTGAGTCAAGCAAGACTCCTCAGTCAGCATCAGCTACACCTCACCTGCCTGGAAATAATTGTGCAGCAGTGGCAGCCATATGTCTGTATATCCCAAACCTAATTGGCTATTAGCTCTCTCCTTGGAGGAATAACTCATGGCTGATGCCACAAGCTTACATCCTCTAGTGGTTAGGAGATGTTATAAGCCACAGTAAGACCTAGTCATCTTTTACAGAAAAAAGTAATTCATGGATTAGCATACCATCTGTGTTTATACCAAAGTAACCTACTATAATAATTAATACTGTTTAAATACTTATATATCTAATTGCTTGTACCTCATTAGTAGGATTGAAAGGTTATTCCTGGACAAACTGTCAGCCCATGAAAGGAAACAGCCAGAACTGATCAGAGTCCAAAACGACATCTCCAGAGAAAGTAGACTGTTTTGCTTCTCGTCCACCTATGCCCCTTTTATAAGCCTAGGGAACAATCTGCTGAAGAGGGGGCATGGTAGAATGTAGGGCCTGTGATTGGGGTGAATGGTCAATTAAAGAAGGGAGTTTTACCAGTTGTATAAGAGATTACCTCTATAACTGTTGGCTCCAATTTACAGTTAGAGAACGACCTAATCATCATCATATTTCTCTTTATTCTATGGGGAGAGGTAAGAAAGTCTCTCGTATTAAAACTTTGTGGCACCTAGAAGGTAAGTTTCATTATGATTCATTATAAATAGTTGTTACAAGTAGGATCCACAGATGGGTTTGATGTCTTTAGCAGTCTGAGGCTTTTCTTCCTTTCAATGTTCAGATGGGCCAACCTTTATGCTGGCACTTCCTGGTACATCCTACACAATGCAAAGCTGTATCTTTTCTTTCTCAGTTGTTAAGCTGGTGACAATTTGACCTGTTGGAATATACAACTCTTTTCCCATAGTTAGTTTTAAGATTTGAATTGCAAAGATTTTGACAAAAAGTTTCATATATATCTGTATCCCCTCTTTTTATTTTAGGTTTTTGTTTTTTGAACCATGAGTCTCAAAAACACAGATGTATTGCACATACCTATAGGCTGGAATCAAGGTGCAGATTTCATCACATTCACCCAAGTTGTTTTGGGTGACTATATGTGGTTAACTTGGGAAGCAAACTTAGTTTTTTAAGTTAAATCATCCTACAGGTAAAAGAGAATGCTACAAGAGGATACTGCACAGCAGAAAAATTATAGAGAACATTTATATGTGCCAATCCCAAAGTTATTGTTATACAGATTTTAAGTAAAACAAATGTGGACAACAACAATTTATATTTCCAATTAACTCAGGTGCATTACCATTTTTATCAGAACCTTTAAACTAATGTTGTTTAATATACAAATATTTACTTTTACTAAGTCCTAAAACACCATGTAACCTGTAGACAAAGTCTGGGCAAAGTTGGATACTTGTTGAGCTCACATCAATTATATAGCTATGCATGTATTTCTGCAGTAAGATGAGTCTTGTGGGTACATACCCAGGAGTGGTATGACTGGGTCAAATGGCAAGTTCATTTTGAGTATTCCAAGGGTTCTCCACATTGCTTTCCATAGTGGCTGTACAAGTTTACATTCCCACCAGCAATGGATGAGTGTTCCCCTTTCCCAACAACCTCTCCAGCACTTGTTATCATTTGTTTTCTTGATCCTGGCTATTCTTATCAGAATGAGATGATATCTTAGAGTGGTCTTAATTTGCATTTCCCTAATTATTGGTGATGTTGAACAGTTTTTAAGATGTTTCTCAGCCATCTCTAATTCCTCCTCTGTGAAGTCTCTATTCAGTTCTTTGCTCCATCTTTTGAGTGATTCATTTGTTTTCTTTCTTCTTTGTTTTTTGAGTAGCTTGTATACTCTGGAAATTAATGCTTTGTCAGATGTATCTGCTGTGAAGGTTTCCTCCCACTCTGTGGGTCTTCTCCTCACTTCCTTTATTGCTTCCTTTGATGTACAGAAGCTTTTGAGTTTAATGAGGTCCCATTTGTCAATTGTCGATCTTATTTCTTGTGCAGCTGCTGTCTGATTTAGGAAGTCTTTTCCTACACCTATGTCTTGTAGTCTGCTGCCAAGCTTCTCTTCTATCACCTCCAGAGTTTGGGGTTTCACATTGAGGTCTTTGGTCCATCTGGAGTTGACCTTTGTACAAGGTGAGAGGTAGGGGTTTAATTTCATTCTTCTACAGGTGGTGATCCAGTTTTGCCAACACCACTTGCTGAAGATGCTGTCTTTCCTCCATTGTGTATTCTTGGCCCCCTTGTCAAATATGAGGTGGCTGAAATTGTATGTGCTCAGGTTTGGATCTTCAGTTTTATTCCATTGGTCAACTGGTCTGTTTTTGTGCCAGTACCAAGCTGTTTTTACGACTATAACCCTGTAGTATAGTTTGATGTCTGGTAGAGCTATCCCCCCAGTAATGCTCTTTTTGCTCAAGGTTGCTTTGGCTATTCAGGGTCTTTTGTTTATCCAAATGAATTTGACAATTTTTTTTCCAAGCCTGTGAAGAAACTCTTGGGGATTTCGATTGGGATTGCATTAAATCTGTACATGAGTTTGGGTAGAATGGACATTTTTACTATATTTATTTTCCCAATCCATGAGCATGGGAGGTTTGTCCATCTTTTGATGTCTTCCTCAATTTCCTTCTTCAGGGGTTAAAATTTTTTTGTAGAGATCCTTGGTTTCTTTGGTTAGGTTTCTTCCTATGTATTTTATTGTTTTGGGGGCTGTTGTGAGTGGGAAGGTGTCCTTGTATTCCTTCTTCAGTTGCTTGTTGTTGGTGTAAAGAAAGGCTACTGATTTTTCTAGATTTATTTTGTATCCTGCCACTTTCCTGAAGCTCTTAATCGTTTCTAGGAGTTTTCTGGTGGAGTTTTAGCATACCTTAGGTAGACAATCATATCATCAGCAAAAAGGGATAGCTTGACTTCCTCTTTTCCAATTAGAACTCCTTTAATTTCCTTTTCTTGATGATTTATAGAAACAATCATCACCGAAAAATTTTCTTAACTCTTTTCTCTTCGAATATAGTAGCAAAACCTTCTACTTTTAAATGACCATTTCATGAAATCTATACACAATTAAAAAGCTGGAAAAATCTGATAAAATGTTATGCTAAAGTATTAAAAAAAAAAAAACAAAAAAACACCATCCTGTAATATACTGGCCAAATCAGTGACATCAGGGCACAGCTGCTGTAGCCAGTATTTGATACATTCTTAGCTTAGCCAGGCTTGGTGCTAATTCCCACACACTGTTCTTTAATCCTCATAGAGCTGCCATGGAGTGCTTTTTTTTTTTTTTTTTTCTTTTTAGTCATTCCTTCTTCACAGAGGAGGAAGCTGAGGGCCAGAGATAGGAGGAACTAGAGTAGTCACCAAGCTCTTCTCTCCTGTTTCCTGCAGTCTTCACTGAACAAATGATACAACAATCAATGATCCATTCGTATTTGAGCTGTATTCTTTGCTGTGTTGATTTCCCTGGCCTCTAAAATTAAGAGTTATTTATTAATGAGCTAAATTTATGGATGAGTTTCTCTTATCAAAATCAATACATTAGGGCCAGGCATAATGGGGGGATGCCTTTAATCCAAACACTGGGAGCCAGAGGCAGGAGGATCTCTGTGAGATTGAGGCCAGCCTAGTCTACATGCAGAGTTTCAGGACTGTGTCTCTAAAAATGTCAAACAAATGAACAAACAACCAAACAACCTAAAACACCCAAATAAACAAATAAAAACACCTCTCCCAAATCAATACCTTACACTTACAGTCAGTAGTCATTACCAAGCACTGGTCTTCAAACGTTCACTCACACATCATAAGCACTCATAAATCATCATATTCCCATTTTTTTTTTCTTTATTTCTGTATATGTATCAATGTACTGTCTGCAGGTTTTTTGTGCACCGGTGTCGTGCAATGCTGCGGAGGTCAGAAGAGGGCGTCGAATTCCCCTGGAACTGGAGTTCTCCTGGAATTGGAGTTTCGGACGGTTCTCGGCCGCCATGTGGGTGCTGGGGATCGAACCCAGGTCCTCTGTAAGAGCGGTCGGCGCTCTTAACTGATAGGCCATCTCTCCAGCCCCATATTCCCATTTAATATAAGAAACGGAGGCCACAAATGACCAAGTGGTTTGATAAAGATTATTCAGCTAAGATTATTCACCATGTTGCCGCAGGGTGGGTGTGGACACTTGATGATTGTGTTCTATGATCCACTGTTTTGCTCGCTGCAGCCAGAAAATGGAACCTTGTTAGTAATCCCAGAATGTCAGCTCCTTGATAGGATTTATTTCTTCACTGCTATATCATTACTAACAAGATACTGTAAATACTTAATGTTCCATATGTCTTTCTTTTTTTTTTAATTTTTTTTTATTAATTTTATTTATTTCTGTATGTGTACGAATGTATTGTCTGCATGCAAGTCTGTGCACCTGTGTCGTGCAATGCCGCGGAGGTCAGAAGTGGGCGTCGGATTCCCCTGGAGCTGGAGTTCTCCTGGAGTTGGAGTTTCAGACGGTTCTCAGCCGCCATGTGGGTGCTGGGGATCGAACCCGGGTCCTCTGCAAGAGCGGTCGGCGCTCTTAACCGCTAGGCCATCTCTCCAGCCCCTCCATATGTCTTTCTAATAATCAACAAATTACTGAGTTTTGACTATGTATATGCTGGCTCACTAACCAGGTGTGAATTAATGAATGTCTACTTAGTTTCTACTTCTGTCTACTTCATATATGTTCATGTAGATAACAAAAGTAATTGAGACAGTAAATGTATCTCTGCCATTAGGTGAACAAAATCTGTTTGTTTTGCCTCTCTTTGTTATGTTTCAAAGTTATGATTCATACAGTAGATTTTAGTCCCTGGTTGGGGGAATGACTTTTATTAATAGCCATAACCTGAACCAATGGTTTTTAAGTAACCCAGCAAAACCATATTTGGGGGCGCTGATGATGGGGACGTCTCTTTGGCAACCTCAGTTTGATACTTCATTCTAAAAGATAACGAATGACTGTGGGTAAGCGTGGGAATTAACATAATGAGTGATGCAGCATCGCACTTGGAAGCCATGGAGCTTGGAAAGAAGGCGTGGCCTTGGATGGATGACATACCAAGGATGAAAAGTCGAGGGTCCACTGAGGTAAGGTGGAGACCAATTTACACGTTGTACTTCCCCCAATAAGGCTAGAGAAGCCATTTTGAATAAATTATTGCTTGGAAGTGGGGAGGAATGTGGACAGGGGAGAAACCAGTGAGTTCCATCAGCTCTGGGTGAGGACACAGACAGCTCCATCTGCACAGGGTGATGGAACTAGAGATAGCCTTTTAACAGTTCTGGGAGCCAGATGGTTCTCAAAGATCACTCGGAGTTCCTTCCCACTCTTAAATTTTTAAGAATTGGGCTTTCATTTTATTCAAGGGAGTTGTAATGATGTAATAACAGCGCCCAGTACTCTGCCTTTGATTTTAAAGCAAAATTAAAAAGATTTGGTCACGAGGTAGAAAATAATGTTACTTTTGCTATTTGTTTCTTGCTTCCTGGGCATAGTATTATTTGGTTGTATTTTTACACCCTCTACCTTAATTATTTTCACTGCTGCCATGGTCAATTACTAAGCATTAGGGACAGTTACTCAGAAGCTCCTAGCTTGTACAGAAATTGCTAGCAAAGTTTGCCTCCTAAGAGCAATGTTGACATGCCTTTGACAAGAACCTTTTCTCCTATTCCTCATAACTAAAATTCAGGTGGGTACCCAGCACATACATCTTCATCTATCAATCACTCCAGCCTTTTGTTAAAGTCCCTCAACAGAGTTGCTATAGCTGTCTCTCTAGAGGAAGTAAAAGATTTGTAGCATAAAGCAAAATTAACAGTAAATAGGATAATTATACTTTATCCAGTTATTCTGAATAGCCTGAAGTACTCTGGGAGAACACAAACACTCAAATTTTAAAAAGAAACAGAATTTTTAATTAAAACACTGCTTGCTAGGACTTTATATAGGAAGCATATTCTCCCATTGAGAAATTACTCTCATTTCAATACTTCTCTAGTGCATGCTAAATAGCTTGAAATACAAAATGGGTAGAATTGTGTCTCTCAAATGATAGATACACATCCGCATGTTGGAGAATGAAATGTGAAATTAAGAAAAATGAGAGGTTTCTTCAGAGATTGGTAATCCCTTTCTAGGTTCTAAGCTTGATTTATTTATCATTCGAATTTCTTCAGCCAACATACCTGGTCATCTTTGTGCAGTCACAATGCTAACCTCCTATACTCCTAACCAGATTTCATGCATTGTATCATATCTGTTAAGGCCTATTGAGTCAAGTTTGTCTTCCTATATTTCCCTCTGTGTGAGTTAATCCACTGGAGCTCTGTCAGCTTACCTAGAGTCACTGCCTTAAAGAAGACCAACTCTCCTTCACCTAGCAGTGATCAGCTGCCCATAGTTCCTCAGCTTCCTACCCATTTCCCCACTCGCTTCTTTGCTGGGTTTTTGTCTGGTTCGAGTTTGCATGAGTCTGGTGCATACTGTCACCACTGTTGTAAATTCATGTGAATAAGTTCCCAGAAGCCTGAAAAACTGTTTCCTTGTGGTCATCCATCACCCCTCACTCTTACAGTCTT
Organism: Rhizomys pruinosus; assembly: GCA_009823505.1. Classification (NCBI taxonomy): domain Eukaryota; kingdom Metazoa; phylum Chordata; class Mammalia; order Rodentia; family Spalacidae; genus Rhizomys; species Rhizomys pruinosus. The sequence goes on along the minus strand of VZQC01014185.1, from coordinate 734,364 downwards.
TCTACCCCCTCCTCCACAATAGTCCCTGAGTCTTGAACAGTAGAGGTTTAATATAGAAGTCCTATGCAGGGACACATACTCTGTAGTCTCTGATTCTCTACATTTTGAATAAGTGTCACTTTGTGTTTTAATCACCCGTTGTTGCATGAAGAAGCTTCACTGGTGAAAACTGAGAGATGATTAATATTGTCTCTATGATTAATATTGTCTCTATCACCCTGTTCCACTATGTTCTGTGAGACTTAGGTGTAGAGGTTCCATTGTAGATGTGTCACTAAGGGCTATAGATGTGACGCTTACATTTTTCCTGTGTGATCAGTTGTAGAACTCTGCAATAGTGTCCTAAATATGTATCCTTGTATTTACAGACAAGAATAGCATTCATCATTTATCAAAGAAGCTTCTTTTTGCAACAGATGGGAACATCCTTTTTAAGGCTACTGTATGAGAAAGTTATTCTAAAATTTTTATTGGCTTTAACTACTTGGATTGATCCCAGCCCTCTGGTGGTACTTAAGTGGATTCAATAATCTATGGTCTTGTGCATGCTAGATATCATCTGCATCATCTCTATCAATCAGCTGCATTCCCAGGCCTAACTCTCCCTTCTGATAATAGGATCCCAGTTTCCTATTGCATAATTCTCTCTGCTGGGTAAAACTGTAAGGAGTACAAATAAGGATATCTCCCATTTTTAGAATGAGTATTGGAGGGAGGGGGAAAAGGACTGAAATATTTACTTGGGCAATGCAACGAAATGAGGAGAAATATGAAATATGCAAAGGTCAAGAACTAATAGATCATGATGGGAATGAGAAGGCCGGGGTCATGGAGCTACTCAGGCTTCACCTTTCTAGATTGTATATTCTTTAGTTCCCCCAGGGACTATTATATAATATTTGAAACACTTTCATTGGTAATTATTTTCATTATAATTGATTTTATTGCTTTAAACAGACAAACTCAAATAAATGCCCCCAAATTCCTCCACCCTAAATAATCAGACAACTCAATTTGTGTTCTTTTCTATTTTCCTCCTTCGAGACACAGAGTTTACACTTGAATGTTCCAAAATATATATCCATCATTACCTGGATTAAAACACTGTAAAACTATACAATATACAATATAAATTCTTAAAGCTGCAAACAAATCACTTCACTTTGAATAAATACCACACATAGCTTAGGCATTTGATGGTATTACCCAACCTGAAACTATTTGTATGGCAGGCTCTGAGAATAATTTCTTCCATTATAATCATTATCTGCTAATAGAATCATGCTAGTCTGAGATTATGTCAAGACCTCAGATTATTCCTCTGAGTTTCCATAATTTCCTGGTTTGCGTTGGTCTTTTCTGGTCTTTCTCATTTTGCTTTCACTGCAATTTCTACACTAAGAACACTTACACATTTAATAGCAAAAGCTTTATTCTCTTCTTTTTATATAACAAATTATACTCTGCCTTGTACTATAAGCCTTTATAAATTCATCACCTCTCATTCAAAGCTCCCCCTTAAACTTCGGATTCTATTGGGCCTTTGTCCTGGCCATTTCTGCTCTTGTTCACTCAATTCTCTCCATCAGAGGCTGAGCCAAGCACCTCCTGTCTTGAGAGAGATGCCATTTACTCCTTGGCAAGAAGATCCTTGGAATGCTATCCAATTTGTGTCTGTGAAACTCTTTCAAAGATCCTTAAATATAATCCCTGGTTTTTCCATGTGTAAGCCTTTGTTTTGCTTTCTCAGACCCTGGGGAATGTTCCACAAAATGACGGGTTCAGTCATGCTTTCCCTAGTGTCCCTTAGAACACTGTCTGTCCACATTAACAATCCTCTGACTAGTTTATGGACTGGTTTCATTTTAGGCAACCTAATGAATATCTTTTCTCTTTTTCTCTCCATCCTCCTTTCCTTTTTGTCTCCAGATATTTGGTTCCATTGGTGAGTGAACTACCAATTGTCATTTTTGTACACTTATAAAGCCCTTTATGTTGAACATTATATTCAGTTCCTGTGAAATCTTATTTTCAGTGCTGGATTAGCCTCTTTGTCCTTCCATCTGCTCTCTCCTCTCTCTATCACTAGTTCTTAATCATCATCTTTATTCATTTTAGAGGCTCTATTTACCAGTGTCAGCTGCAGCCAAAGCAATAAGATCTGACACGGAGCCCAAATGTAGTTTGGCTCATGCTCCACACCTTCCACAGCATATGTTCTATGCTGCAGACATGACTAATGCCTTCATGCTAATTTTTCTAGCACATACTTCTTAGTGCCCCTGAGGGCTAGCAGTCTTTCATAACTTGGCTCTCAGTGCCAGCAATCACTGTGATTAACATTAGGTTTTAGACCTGAGTATCCATGAAAAACAAGGAAAAGTTTACACACACACACACACACACACACACACGCATGCACACACACACACACACACACACACACCTGCCAGAGCACACACACACTGGCATACAACTCTCACTTTTGTTTTGTGTATTGGTATTACTTTTGATTTTAAAGATGAAGCTTCATTTTATCTCAATAACAAGGTAGATCAAGGACTTCAGTCACTTTTGCTTGGCAACCCTCTGGCCTATCTATCTAGCCCAACCTCATATTTTATCTTCTAAGTATTTTTTACACGAGTTGATTCCTCTTTTATTTCCATTTATCTAAGTAAAGCACCTATTTTGTCCTCCATGGAGCACTGTTATAGAATTCTAAGTGGCTCACAGCATTGTTAAATTTTTAATTTCATATATATAAACATGAAATTTTACATATTAATGGGGTATAACATGCCAAATAAGTTATTGTACTTTGAATCAGGTTAAAGTACTTATGTCCTCAAACATTTGTCATTTCTTCATGGTGAAAACTTTCAAAGTCCGTTCTCTTTTTAAATATCCAGTACATTACTGACATACTGCACATATCAATAAACTGCACCGTAGCACACAGGAACTCTTTGCACATAGCTCAGTAACTCTCTTAAATTATTTCTCTAACTTTAAGACCTCTGCATAAAACAGTTACAAAATAAAAACCATTATGCATATCAAAAGATAACCATTTCTAAGTATGTTGTTGGTCTGAGGAGATCATCTACCTAGAAAGGTAAACAATATACTGCAAGAGGCATTGCCATGACAACAGTTACTGCATCTGAGCAAATTCTGCAGGCTGATCATCTTTTGGACATATAACTAATTAGCAACAGCTTTACAGAATTATATGAAAATGAATAAGTATGGATAATGAGGGACACCAGAAGCCTCAAGTTACATTTACAAGACCAGAACAAGCCAGAGGGAATTGAAACGGGAAGAAGCAGAGGCCAATGATGCCAAACAGGCACACGTGACATCATGAAGTGTTTCCATCAAAATCCAGGACTGGAGCAGAAATATGAGGCCAATGACATCAGACAGGTACCTGTGATGTCAGTAAGTGGTGATGTTGGATCAGAGATCTTAAAAACAAGATAAATAAAATCTAGGCACTGATGGGATTGACATTCCAGGTAAATGATATCAGAAAGGCACATGTGACATAACAAGGCAGTGGTCATGCTTGTGCTTAAGAAACACATTCTGGGGCTGGAGAGATGGCTCAGTGGTTAAGAGCACCGACTGCTTTTGCAGAGGACCCAGGTTCGATTCGCAGCATCCACATGATGTCTAAGAATCGTCTTTAACTCCAGTTCCAGGGGAATCCGATGCCCTCTTATGACCTCCTAAGCATTGAACAACACGGGTGCACCAACCTACATGCAGACAGTACACTCATACACATAAAAATAATAAATAATAAATACTTTATAAAAATAATAATAAATTTAAATAATTTTTAAAAAGAAACATATTTCATCACAGACTGGGGTTGAAACTTAGGAAAGTGAGGCATCAACTCTCAGCAGACTGTGCCTTTGCTTTGTTTTTTGCTTATTAGGTGCGTAGGTTGGAAGGACCGAGTTCAGCTCCCAGCATCCACACATCAGTACACAAACTCCTGAGACTTCGGTCCAAGGGAACCAGACCCTGGATTCTATGCCAACGTCCACACAGAGATAATTATGCATGAAAACAAGGTCCTGGAGAGGACCAAGTTTGGTTCCCAGCACCCTTATGGATGTGTAGAACCACTTGTAAGTCAGGGTCCAAGAGACCAGTGGTCCCTTTATGATTTCAGTGGGTTCTGCAGTCACATTAGATATATGAGCAGGTGCACACATATAAATAAATACCCCAATTAAGTTACTCCAGCCTGCCATGGGTGCAGGAATGGTGCCTAGAATGCAGGTGGCGGGGTGTCGCAGCAACTTCCTGGGTCCCAGGGGAAGTGAGGAAGGGACTTCAGGGTGTCATCATACTTGGTCGCAGAGGTGGGCTTAGCACAGCTTCCAGGCCTATTCTTTTCTACATCACTTATTTCTGATGAAATACTGAAGCTCTCTGACTTTTCTCCCATTCACAGCCAACACTGTGGTTTGAGTCTGAGTCTCTCTCTCTCTCTCTCTCTCTCTCTGCCTCCCTCCCTCCCTCCTTCCCTTTCTCCCTTCCTCCCTCCCTCAGTCTCCCTCTCCTCATTCTTCCTCCTTCCATTTCTTTCTTTCTCTTTCTCCATCTACTTCTATACTTTTTGAAATAGGGGTTTGTTACTTATAACAGGCTAGCCTAGAATTTGTGATCCTTCTGTCTCAGCCTGGGAGACTCTAGCTTTACAGGTATGCACTACCACACTTACATTTAGCTATGACTTAGCTAGGAAGAGAGGAGTGAAAACATCTAGTTTTTGATTCCCCTGGTTACCAAGGTCCTGGGGAACAAGGAAGGAAGTCTGTGACAGGGTCTAATCTCCTTGTAAACATATAACTGGACTTGTAGGCAAACAGACTCATAAAACTTTGGTGGAAGGAGAATCCTTATCTATAAAATACTTTGGAAAGTTCTTGGTTTAAGCTTGTTTCCTGTAAACATGCTAGACTTCCATAGATTTGTGAGGTTTCCTTGAGGGTGTCACAGAGCGGTCCAGCTATCTTTACTGCAAGATTGAGATTTGTAACGTAAACAATCCCCATAGGGACTTTTGTTTTTCTGGACCATAGGATGCTTCCTTCTTTTTGCCTCTTAACTGTCTCCTTAAGCTATGCGTGAAGGTTGTGTTTTGATCCCAATCACTGACTGAAGTGAATCACATATGAAAATGTGGATTGTTTTTAACTTGCAGAAGTGTTCAACCTTAGGCCATGGGCTGGCATTGAATGCTGCCCAACGCAAAATTCCAAACTTGCTTAGAATGTTATGAGGGATTTATGAGGGGATGTTTTTGAATTTGATTGGGTGTTTCTTGAATGTGAACTTTGCAGACAGCAACCTCCAGTAACGATGTCAAAAGTTTCCCAACATGCTTCCATACTTACCAAGTTTTTGGTAAATCGTCTTTTGATGTATGGTGTATACAATGTATTAATTTCATGGATATAATTGTATTTGATTTCTTTTTTGCTTCTCTTTGTATTTTTTTAACTAAAAATGTCTCACAACTAAACATCAGCAAAATTTATTTGTTATTCTTCATTTTATTTTTCATTATTTTGTATTCGTGTGTGGATGATGTGTGCATGCATGTGTGTCTGGCATTCACATGTGTGAGTGTGGCTGTGCAAATGCAGCAGCACATGCGTGGAGGTCAGGGAACAAACTCCAGTGTCTGTGCTTAACTTTTGCCCTGAGACAGGCTCTCCTCCATGCCATCCAGTGTGCCAGGCTCACTGCTGGCACACTTCTGCAAGTTCTCCCATCTCCACTTGACATCACATCCTCCGAGCCCTGCGTGTTTGGATGTATGCCATGATGCCCAACTTTACCTGGCATCTGGAGATCTGAACTCCAGTGACCAGGCATGGGTGGTAAATGCTTTACTACCCACTGAGCCATCTCCCCAACCCTTGTTTCCCTTTTAATAACTTTGATATAATTATTTTACATTAAGCCATTTAAATGTTTAGGGATTATTTCAATAGTTGACATTTAGTAAGGAGCAACTAGATACAATTTTTAAATAATGATTCAATGTTTCCCAGAAATATCTAAAGCATAATCTTTCCCTGGTAGATTGTTTTATGAGGCTTTATGTATCATATATACATATATGATATATATGTATATTTATGTATCATATATACATATATGATATATGTATATATCATATATATGTAGATATATCATGTATGTATATATGATATATATCATATATATCACAATTGCTTCCTAGAATGCCTTTTCTATTCTCTTTACTTCTCTGCTTGTTATTCTGCAAGGGCATATTTTAAATTGTTTACCTGAATTTCTCATCTCATAACTCTTTTCTTCAATAGGATATAAACTATTTATTAATCTGGCTAACTATATGATTCATTTTATGAATGCCATCTTTGAAAAAAAGTATTTTGAGGAAATATTTCAATATACATTTAAATGATTAAAAAAAAGAAACCTCAAAAGTATTTCTTAGCATGATGTTGTGGCACATGCCTTTAATCCTAGCACTTGGGAGGCAGAGGCAGGTGGATCTCTGTGAGTTCAAGGTCAGCCTAGTCAACATAGAGAGTTCCAGGACAGCTGGGGTTACACGGAGACCCTGATTCAAAATGACACACAAAAACCTGATACAACAACAACAACAACAACAAAACGTATTTCTCAATTAAAACATATTTGATTACATTGAAATCACTACATGTCTCTGAGAATAGAATATTTACTTGTATATGAAATATTCACTTTTTAAAGAATTTTTTATTTTATCACTCTTGTTACTTCTATATGTTGTACCTTTTATCCTTTCTTTCCTCCTTTTAGGAAACTTAAACAAAACTCCTGTTTTTTACTGTTATATTTTGATGGAGCGTTTAAAAATGTCATGTGGGGCTGGAGAGATGGCTCAGCAGTTAAGAGCACTGACTGCTCTTGCAGAGGTCCCGGGTTTGATTCCCAGCACTCACATGCTGACTAAGAACCGTCTTTAACTCCAGTTCCAGGGGAATCTGACACCCTCCTCTGACCTCTGTGGCATTGCACGGCAAGGGTGCACCAACCTACATGCAGACAGTACACTCATACACACAAAAAATCATAAATAAAAAATTAAAAAAATGAAAAAAAATTAAGATCTCATGTTGCGGCCAGCAGGATGACTCAGCAATAAGGGACCTTGCCACCAGGTCTGATGCCCTGAGTTCAATTCCTACAACCCACATGTTGGAAGGAGAGAATAAACCTAGTAAGCTGTCTTCTGAACTCTGATATTCTCTCTCTCTCTTTCTCTTTCTCTCTTTCTCTCTCTCTCTTTCTCTCTCTCCTCCTTTTTCTCTCTGTCTCATACACACATTAAATAAATGTAACTAAACTCACATTTTTCAGAAATTGATACTTATTTTATTGAATTTACAAGATGTACATTTTAGTTTCAGTATTCAATTCATTAAGGAAAATTCATTATTGATTTGGCTTAAAATATCTCAGATACTCCATTAGGGCTTATGACGTATGTAGCCTTAAAGTCTTGGTCCCCTTAACAGTGCCAGGCATGAATTCTATCCTGTGGAATGGGCCTCAAATCCAATGGGAAAGTGACCGGTTACCTTCATGACTTTCCTCCTACTTTCCCCAGTGGGCATCTCTTCTCAGGGCAGTTGTTCTTAGAGCTCATAGGGTTCACACCTGGTTAAGATCTGACGGCTGTTTTTCTCCTCCTATACCATTCAGTGCACAGCACCTTTAAAGCCAGCCAGTAGGAGAACTGGCTTCTGTTCTCCATGTTCTATGACTTCAGCAGTAGGTCATAGCATTTGGCCTTTTGAAAAATCCTTAGTGTTAGTTGTCTGTCCTCCTCCTCCCTCCTCTACCGTGCCCTCCATCCCAGCACCACTTAAATCTTCACATCCATTATTCCCCATTCTCCCTTCATACCACCTGGGTCCTACTACCTTCTGTTAAAAGCCACCTTCTTCCCATGGCCCCTGACTGCATCCTGACTTGTATGTATATTCCGATTGAACATCCATGTCTAATTATTCAAAGTTAGCATCCACATTTGAGAAAGGACATGCAGCCTTTGTGATTTGGAGTGTGGGCTACCACACTAGAATGATTATCTCTGGTTCCTTCCATTTATCTGCAAAGTTTGTAATTTCATTTTCATTATGGCTGAATTGTATTAATGTATCACATTTTCCTTATCCATTCGTCAGTTAGTAGACATCTTTATACACATAGATAAATGCATCTCTTAGCCTCTCATCAGGGCAGTTTTACTTTGCTCTAGGTGGCCATTAATACACAGACCCGCAGTTGCTCAAGAAGCAGACAATAAGAGACTGCTCCAGGAGCCCTTTTAGGGTTTCCTGTTAGTGTTAGGAAACTACACAAAGAAGCAGATGAAATAGTACAGCCATTGTAATGCTTCCAGTAAATCACAAGTGAGCATAAATGATAACATTGTTTTTAGCATTTACTTCATGTATCAGGTATTTTTCCCAGTAACTTTCTAGCACAAGGATCATCTTTCCTTGATGATCCTTCCAAATCCAGTTGACCATGGTCTCCTACTTTCAGGCCACTGAATACCATTTCCAATATCTTTTATCAATGAATTTTTTGGTTTTTATCATTTGAGTTAATTTTAGTAACTTGTCTTTTCTGCAAACTATAGTATCAAATTTTCCAAATATATTTCTATCTTACTGTATATAGCACTCATTAAAAATAGCATCAAAAGCAATTAGATATATAGGTATTTAAACAGTATAATATATAGCCTTTTGATCCTATTAATGAAGCACACGCAATTAAATATATAGGTATTTAAACAGTACTGATTGTTATGGTAGGTTACTTTGGTATAGACACAGATGTTTGGATGGTATGTTAATTCATGAATTACATTTTCTTCTGTTAAGTATGGCAGGGTCATCGTGTGGTTTATAACATCTCCTAACCATTAGAGGATGTAAGCTTGTGGCATCAGCCGTGGGTTATTCCTCCAAGGAGAGAGCTAATAGCCAATTAGATTTGGGATATACAGACATATGGCTGCCACTGCTGCACAGTATTTCCAGGCAGATGAGGTGTAGCTGGTGCTGACGGAGGAGTCTTGCTTGACTCAAGGAGACCTATATTTGCTTTATTGGTTTAGTGGCCTTTGGTAACACTCTCTGGCATTCCAGAGACCATCTGTATACTTGCAAGTGCGGTCTCCATACATCTTTCCCATGTTTATATCAGGTCTTCAACAGCAGGGCCTTATCGCCTCTCTTCCTGCAGATATCCCAGTTTGGAGGCAAGGAGCCTTTACCATTTGTGGGGGCTTGGATCCCCTGGCCAACATCTCCTTGGTAGAATAATCCATTGTTGATGTCAGAGCTCCTGTATTAATATATTTTGTTTAAGTGCATAGCTTAAGGAGACTTTAGCATTATATTTGGTTCTGAATAGAGAATAATCCTTTTCACAGTTTCTATGTCCATTAGTCAATTAAAGAAGGCAGTTTTACTGATTTTACAAGAGAATACCTCTATAACAGCTGGCTCCAATCTACAGCTGGAGAACGACCTCATCATCATCATATTTCTCCTTATTCTATGGGGGGGAGTTAAGAAAGTCTCTTGTATTAAAACCTTTGCNGCAGAATGCATGATCTGGGATGGGTAGGGGTGGAATGGGGGGGAAGGGAAGGGGATATATGCCTGAACTGAATTGGAAAATGATGTATGAAATACACAAAGCATCAATAAAAAAAATAGCATCAAAATTAATAAGAAATGGTCCTCCAACTTTGTTCTCCTGACTGATCCCGGGTCCAGTTTTGTGTTTCTTCTTGAAAGCATCGGGTACAGCATTATTTCTTATTACGGACAGTACAAATTCGTACATTGAAACTTTAACCCCTTGCACAACTATGTTTCAGAATCTGGCCTCTAAGGAAGTAATTAACATTAAGTGAGGTGCAGAAGGATGGAGCTCTGATCCAACAGGATTAGATACATAACCTCTCCAACAGTTACATTGAAAATCCCTGGGCTTTCTCTGAGAGACTTGCAATACATTTTGCATAGGCTAACATTGTCACAGAAAATAGAAAGTGCTATTTGGAACATGAATATGTCACTACTTTTCAGTGACCACAATGCAAAGGCAATTTGCTCCATTTTAATTTGATTTTGTTCCATCTTTTAGAGTAATTACTGGACAATTATTTTGTCAGAAGCTGTATGCTCAGTAGGCAAATCTGGCTCCATGAGATTAAGAAACTAATTTTTTTATGTTATTTGCTCAGCTTCAACCTTCAATTTATAAAAACATATTTTTTAGGTGTTCTCTTTGGGAGTAATTTTCCACTCATTTTACTCTCTTAATTTCCAACGTTCTAAATATTCAAATTCTACTTTCTTCCTTTCATCCAGAAAACCATCTTACCTAAGGTTTTTCATATGACAAAATCATATATTTATGACATTATTACAAATACTTATTACCCTTAATGTCAGGAAACTCCCCTAAAGAATTCATAACACACTGGCCACAGTGGTGCATGGGTTTAATCTAAGTACTTGGGAGGCAGAGATAGGAGGATCTCTGTGAATTCTAGGCCAGCCTTGTATACATAACAATTTCTAGTCTGGCTGGGGCTACAAGGAGGCCCTGTCTCAAAAAGTATATAAAGAATTCATAAACACAACAAGGAAAAGTAGTCAACGTATAAATTCTGCTGGACAGCAGATGGCATTAAAGCTTTGATCTGAGGTGTTCTCTCTCCTTGCTTTCCAGGCTGGTGGGAGATCTCTGCTATGGAGCTTGCATGAGACTGAGACTATATTACATTAGAATCGTGTGTACTTATTAAACTTTCTATTCTTTGTTCCTAGCTAAATAGCTGTTATAACAGAGGCATAAATATTTATTGGATGACTAAAAAATCTATCAAATGAATATATGATAAATATTGCTGACTAAAAAGTCAAGTAAATATTTATCATACATATTCATTCTGAACTGATAGTGGTTTTCCTTTCACTTTCATTTTTTTTTTTGTAATAGAAAAGAACATGTCTTTTATGGTCACGTGCGATATAAGGTGACAGTACCTAACCTGCCAATATCTGCAGAATTCCTGCTGCACTCATTTTATTGTATTGAGAGCATGAATATTCCCTCCTGATCCTAGGAAATGAGATCCAAATTCTTAAGGTATCTACTGTAAAACTCCCTTTTTTTGGATAATAACTATAAAAATACCAATACAAATGAGAATATAAATTCATCATCATATGATGCCATGCATTTCTCACTATAGATGCTTAAACTATCTATAGACATGATTCAAAAGTCAAATCACATTTATGAATGAGCACTAAGATTGATGCTTTTCCATTGTGTTTATTATATTAAATAACATTACCTTATCATATGGATAGGCCAGAGAGACACATATTACAGCTCATATTTATTTTATTGGTATTTCAGTTAGCATGTAAATCAAGTGAAAAATTAAAACCCATAAATAATTCTTTTTTTAATCTTTTAAACTTTTTTATTATTTTTTTATTTATTTTGTATGTGTATGAATGTACTGTCTACACGTAGGTCTGTGCACCCGTGTAGTGCAATGCCGCGAAGGTCAGAAGAGGGTGTCGGATTCCCCTGGAACTGGAGTTCTCCTGGAATTGGAGTTTCAGACGGTTCTCAGCCGCCATGTGGGTTCTGGGGATCGAACCTGGGTCCTCTGTAAGAGCGGTCGGCGCTCTTAACCGCTAGGCCATATCTCCAACCCCAAAACCCATAAATAATTCTTAAAATGACTGCATTGATCAAATCTTTCAGCCCTCTTTGCTTTAGTAATGATTATCAGATAGTTTTATGTTAACTAGCTGAAACTAAATGTTAAAATTGAAGACAACTGTGGACATTTGTGTTAATGAAAGTAAAAGATAATCTAGAAATATGTTTTCACTGGAAGACTTCTCTATTATTAACCTGCCTTAGAGCCTCCTAGTGTATCTCAGTAGTGTTTCAAAATAGACATGCAATAGCTAAATCATTACTAATATTACTCATGTGATAATACAATAGGACTTTTAAACTACATGTTTAGAAAACAGTACGATATTCTGCTTATAATACGATGGATGTCCTCTCATTTCATGAAATGAGCAGAAATAATTGTGATATTAAAAATTCAAAAAGAAAAGATTAAAATTCAGTGTAAAAGGACTGGATTAATAAACAAAATGTAAATTTGGCAGAGGGGAGTCTTGCTGAATATTAGTGGCTCAGAATGATTTTCTGGGCTATTCTGGCATATATCTTTGTACACACTTTTCCTCTTCCTGCCTTTGCCTTTCCTCCCTGTATCCAGGGAACTCTGGCTGAGCTGAATGGTAGTGCAAACAGACAATGAATTCTTTTTTCTAAGTTTAGTTCTTTTAATAATAGAAGACTCTAACTGAAAAAAATGTAAAAAGAAAGAAGCAAGTGAGCAATCACGGCAAACACAGTCAAAATATATTATATATTTGAAAAATTCACATTACTTTTTGTAGTTATTATACACTAACAAAAAAATAAAATAAAATCAGAAGTCTTTCATACTATCAGCAGACAAAAGCTACCTTTTAAAGATCACTTCTCCTGGTGGCAGACGGCTTTAATTCTAACACTTGGGAGGTAGAGGCAGGCTGATCTCTGTGAATTCAAGGCCAGCCTGGTCTACAGAGTGAGTTCCAGGTCAGCCAAAGCTACAGGGAGACCCTGTCTCAAAAAGAACCCCCCCCCCAAAAAAAAAGTCACTCCTCAGTAGGTGGCAGCTCATGTGGACCAGGAAACCACTGACTAAAGGCTAGCATCAGAAGCATGCTTCGGGGATTAGGAAGGAAGCCATGCCCCACCTCCCACGTGATTGGCATGGGTGGAGTCACCCAGCCATGCTAAGCAGTCTTCCAGGACCCCAGCGGTGGCTCAGGTGGGCCTAAAGCCCAGGACTACACACCAGCACCAGTGGCATGCCTCAGGGACCAGGTGGGATGCTAAGCCCCGCCTCCCACATGATTAGCAGGGGCAGAGTCACCCAGCCACGCTAAGCAGCCCGCCAGAAGAGGAGGCAGAAGGATCCCCCAACCCCCTCCCTCCATGCTAAGGTGGAAGCTGGAGGAGGCTGACTGGCTCAGGCAAACCCTGTTCCTTCCTTCTTTGGTCAAAATCAAGTGATGGTTTCTAGAAGAGTCCGGACCCTGAGGGGTTATCTGGCCCAGGACGAAGTCACATCATATTAACCCCTTCATACCTTCATTCAAGGGGCCACATAGACACCGGACCTTCCTTTCTCTTTCATCCTAGACTGGGGACAAAGGGCTTAAAGTTCTGACTACAATGTAGCAGGAGAGGCACCCAGGCATCCACAGTGGGAAACCAGGGCCCAATGTCACTGGTGTGGGTAAATCTGTATACATGCACACCTGTTCTTCAGAAATCACTCAGCAGCAGACAGGTGACCACTGGGGTAGGATGACAGGAGGGATGGGAAACCTCAGGTCCCGCACCTCAGCACCAGACACATGCCTCAGGGACCAGCAAGAAGCCATGCCCCACCTCCCACGTGCTTGGTATGCTGAGTCACCTAGCCATGCTAAGCCAGAGAGCCCAGTGAAAACTCAGGGGTGCACAAGCTAAGGGAGCCAACCTCCCGCACACCGGCCCCCACTGAGTAGTGCTGCAGAGGATCCAGTAAGCTGTGAAACTACTGTGCAGACAATCCAGTGGGCACAGTGTTAGTGATTCTAGGTTCCACAGTCAATGGGGAGGAACTGAATGGCAGGAAACTTAGTGAGTGACCATCCAATCCTCCAGAATAACATTTGAGACTAGCGCCAGAATCCAAACAAAAAACCCACATGTGGAAGCCACAACAACAAAATAACAACATGGGAAAAGCCCATGATAAATTCACACCAAACTCGACCAGTACTATAGAAAATACCTAAAATGAGAACCCCCTGGAAGGAAACTGAGACATGGACCTTAAAAAAAACAGTCGTAGATATATTCAGATAAATCAAAGAATATAAAGAACAAATTATAAAAGTAAAGGGAGGAAAATGAAAAATTCAGGAAGGATCTAGAATGGAAGAATGATAAACTCTGGAAAGAACTATTAGGGGAGAACGACAAACTCAGAAAAGAACTAGAGGAAGAGAAACAGAAACTCCAAAAAGAACTAGAGGAAGAGAAACAGAAACTCCAAAAAGAACTAGAGGAAGAGAAACCCAGACTACAAAAAGAACTAGAGGAAGAGAAACACAAACTCTGAAAAGAACTAGAGGGACAGAATGACAAACTCTGGAAGGAAGTGGAAACACTGAAAAGATCCCAGGCTGAAATGAAAAAAGAAACAGTCCAGTGGAGCAAGCAGCTACAAGTAGAGGATGACAAGCTCCAAAAGGAAGTGGAAATACTAAAGAATCACAGGAAGAAATGAAAAAGGAAATGGAACAATCCAATCAACAGGAAAGGATGGGAGAAAGCCTCAGAATCTAAATGGATGAAGCAGAAAATAGAATATCAGACCTACAGAATAACACAAAACAATTCAAATGCTCAAGTGGAGATTATGAAAAATTTAAAAACACACAAGAGTGGAATAACCAGGAAATCTGGGATACTGAAAAAAGACCAAATGTCAGCATCATAGGAATACACAAAATTATCAATAAAAGTATTATATTTTAAAAAATATTATGTAAAGACAAAAATGTTTTGAAATGGTGATATTGGATTATATTTGAATGCTTCAGTCCATTGATATTTTAAGTATATTCAAGTTAGTAAGTCTTATATAAAAATATTGAATTTAATAGTTTGATGAAAAAGTATAAATTTTGTTAATGCATTCCTTGTATTATCTTTTGTCTTATAGAACTAAGTCATTAAATATGTTTTACATGAAAATAATAAAGATCACTTCTCTTCTGTTGAAAGAGGCATCTAGATAGCAATGTATTTTAATGAAACTGTAATGAATTAAAAAATAACTAATGTTCATGAGCTTCATGTGAAAAATTACATATGGATCTTATATTATCATCTAAAACAGATTTTTAGATGAAGTATAACCATTACTATTTTTTTTATGGTAATGGAGAATTCAATTTGTTACCTGCTACATTACTATTTTTTTATTATTAAAACCAGACACATAAACAATGTTCATGAGTTTGGTTGAATATGAAATGAAATGTTCTCTCCAGACTCCTGTGTTGTTCTCTAACTGATAGCTCTATTTCCAGTTCTGGAAGGGGTAAATTGGAGAAGGTAGTTCATTAAAGGCATAGATTTCAAGGTTATATCTGCTCACCACTGCCTTCCCTTTCTGTCTCCTATCCACCATTAGGTGAAGATGCTTCTTTGCCAGAACCTCTCACATTGTTATACTCTGCTGAAACAACCATGGACTTCGAGTCCTGATACCAATTAAGCCCAAATAGTAGTCTTGCTCCTTACAAGCTTGTTCTGTCAGTGATGTTTTATCACAGCAATAAAACTTGTAGCTAACACATGTGATCAGACCTAGTAATTTGTGACTTGACAGCTGGAATGTAGACCGTGGTTAGCTCCCTGTGTTTCTCAGGATCCCTTGATCAATGAGAACTAGAAAAAGCATCAAAAGATGAGTTGTGTTTCCTGTTTTAGCACACTGGCTGAAACTAAGCTTCTTTGTGCTAATGCTCTAGCAAGTTTGTTGTACAGTAAAGATGAAGAAATATATCATTCCATAGTAGTAAGAAAATTATAACTTTTCTCTTTGGATGTTTTCCATTCACAATCATTATTCTACTTGGCCTTCCTACCCATATGTCACCTAATGTGACATATGTGTGATGTACATGTGTCATGATTTATTAGAGATGAAATAAAAAAAGGAAAGAATGCAATTTTTGGCTTCCAGCATGTGCTATAAATTGTAGAACAAGTTATTTTTAGAGAGTTAAAATACTTTGATTCAGTTTTAACATATCAAAGTTTAGACTGAAGAAAAGTTTGACTTAACTATGGAGTGGTAGGTGATCCAGGATAATATTAAAACTAGTGGGAAGTAGGCAGCTATCTTAAAAACCACAAAAGATGGTCAAATTAACATGGGTAGCATTATCAAGAAATTTAAACCTAGGGTAACAGAGCCTTCATTGGCTTTGGTTCACATATAGGTTAAGTGAAGCAAATGCTTCCTAGAAGTTTGACAAGGCATTGCTATCACATGATGAAGTAGTCCTATGGGAATGCAGAGGTGACTGCCTGGCCTAAGTCTCATGAAGACCAAAGCCAGACTTAAAAGATCCTAGCACCAAAAGAGGTGAGGGTAACCCAGTATAGCCAGGTTAAATCCAGAAATTACAGCTCAAAATTTTGACCTTTATTGGAGCCAGGAGCAAGTAGACCAGTAGCAACGTTTTGAGGTAGGCCAATGCCAGACAGACAGATGTATGATTTCATTCTCTTTGACTTTATCTAAAAAATAAAGGAGAAAGTATCTGAAGGATGAAAACATTAATAATAATAATTGATGGTCAGCAAAGTATATGCTTGATGGCTGCATCGAATCATTGTTTGTTTTAAAAAGAATATTTTACTGAAAGGAAGTTGTACCCCTACATTTATGTATTGTCTCTAAGTATTTCTGTATTATAGTTACAGAATTGAGTACTTGCAATTCTAGAGAAATAAAACTAATAGATCTGATCTAGTCACCATCTATCAACATATTATATATATAATTATATATATATATATATATAATATCCTTTATTTATCCAAGGAGGGTTTTATTAAGGAAATTGATTACAGAGACTGAGAAGTTCTAAAGTTTACTGTCTCTAAGTTGGAGGGCCAAGGAAGCTGGTAGCATGGTCCAATCCACCTCTGAGGCCCAAGAACCAAGGGGGAGAATATTGCAACAGCAGTCTCAGTTCTGAGAACTCAGCATCCATTGCTACAAGTCCCTGATCTTGATATCCTAGATAACCAGAGTTCTGATGTCCAAGTCCAAAAAAGAGAAAGAATATGTCACCCTTTCCACTTCCTTCTTATTTGACTTAATCCCACAGCGGAATGGGTAATGTCTGTCCTATTGAGTGAGGGTAGATATTTTTCCTTCTAATTCATTTATTCAAATTCTGAACTTTCCAGATGCATAATCACAGACAGAATTCCAAAATGTTTCCCCAGCTATTGGATTATCCCTTCTACTATTGTTAAGAGTATCAGAAAACTCCATAATTTCTATGACTGAATACTCAGGTAGAAGGTCAGAGTAGTTTTAAACAACAAACCCTATATTTTACCTTTATATGGTGGTTAAATTAATGTATATAGCCATAGAATTAATTTGATGATTGAATATGTATATTTATCAATCGTTAACCATTAATTTTTACTTTATTTATTTTTAAAAAATTTTTTTTTTATTGATGCTTTTGTTTTCATACAACATTTTCCAATGCAGTTCAGGCGTATATCCCCTCCCTTCACCCCGCCACCCTACCCATCCAGATCATGCATTCTGCTGTAACTTTTCTGCATCTTTTCTGGTTTTTGTTGTTGTTTGAGTTTCATCCGCCTCCCTCTTCGCAGATTGTTCCCAGGCTCTAGAAAAGGGGCACACGTGGCATGAGAACAAAACAGTCTACTTTCTCCTGGGAGCTGTTGTCTTGGTCCTCTAGTCTATATCTGCTGTTTTCTTTCATGGGCTGCCAGCTTGTCCAGAAACATTTCAATCCTGCTAATGAAGCACATGCAATTAGATATATAGTATTTAAACAGTACAATATATAAGCCTTTTCGGTCCTACTAATGAAGCACAACGCAATTGGATATATAGGTATTTAAACAGTACTAATTTTTTTGGTAGGTTACATTGGTATAGACACAGATGTTTGGATGGTATGTTAATCCATGAATTACATTTTCTTCTGTTAAGTATGACAGGGTCATCGTGTGGTTTATAACATCTCCTAACCATTAGAGGATGTAAGCTTGTGGCATCAGCCGTGGGTTATTCCTCCAAGGAGAGAGCCAATAGCCAATTAGATATGGGATATACAGACATAAGGCTGCCACTGCTGCACAGTATTTCCAGGCAGATGAGGTGTAGCTGGTGCTGATGGAGGGGTTTTGCTTGACTCAAGGAGACCCATATTTGCTTTATTGGTTTAGTGGCCTTTGGTAACACTCTAAAACTTCCCCAAACTAAAAGTAGACAAACGCATTCAAATACAAGAAGCACACAGGACTCCAAATAGACTTTGTTTATTTTAAAGAGACTATATTTCTTAATAGCTCAGCAGATAGTGCAGAATGGAGATATAATTAGTTGGAACAAAATGTGGAAAGAAGGCAAAGAGGTAATGAAAATACAATTTCTTGTGTTTACTCAGTAAAGGTAGAGCTGAGTGGGCTAGCTGGGAGGGAGAACCAGAAGGGAGAACCAGGAGATGGGGTCATGACCTTGGAGAGGCACTGTGTCTTTATCTTTGATGAGTTCCAAGATTTATCTCCTTCACTATAATGTCTGGGAACTGAGAGCCAATAATTCTTTAGTTGTAAATAGTCCTTGAAAAATTCAAGAGCATTTTTCAATCCAGCTCTAGAAAAGAATTTCCCATTTGAACTCCACATTGGGCAGACAAGGTCAGGTTTGACCCAGCAACATTGTCTTACCAATATTTAGTCTATGATCTGGAAATGTTATATGGGCAACTATCCTTTTAAAACAGATGAGTGATTTGGAATCCTACAATGAAAAAAAATCTCATCTATTCAATGAAGTAATTTGCATTGATATCAAAGGGCTTTTGTTTGGGTTGTTTTCTAGGTCATTTGTTTAGGACTTTAGAACAGGGAAGAATAAAAAAAAAAAAATCCCTGGGTTTCCTATTGTTTCCAGGACACTTTTTAACTGTGAGTTTTTCTGTGTTCTCTATTTCTTTTCCTCAACTTCTCTAACATGGGGGTATTTCTTGTGTTCATTTTTTTTTTTCTAGCCTGGCTCCAAATCAAAGAACAATGATGAAGCAGAAGATCATAATGCAAATCTTGTTAGCGCTGCCAGTCATTGTGCATCATTTACAGATCTATGTGTGATTATTATTTTATTTTATTTTATTTTTTTTGGTCTGGGAGAAAAATCCTGGCAAAGTTACTCTGTCTCCAAGTAATTCTGTGTTAATCTCTAAAGGTGAAAGATAACTGTCCATTTCATTACGCTTCTTCGGGGCACAGGTCTTTTTTTGTTTGATATTGCTTTTCCAAGACAGTCTCATCATACAATTTTTACTGATGTGAAACTATTTCTGTAGCCCAAACTGGCTTTTTTTTCTCTCTGTTTTCTTTTTGATGTAAGCTACATCATTTGTATTGTAATTTGCAACTCTTTATTTTGAGTCTGTCTCCATGTAGATGGAAAACAGCTGGTCTACCTTTAAAATGAGCTTTTCAGATGCTTGGAAATAATTATTAACAGTAATTACAGAAATCCTTTCTGTAATAACAATGTAAGTTACTACAATATCTCTCTATAGTGATGTTCTGCCCTTTAAATGGAAAGCTGAGGTTATTAGGATATTCAATTTTGACTCCTTTTATGGGACCGGTGTGCATTTACTTAGTCACAGCTACTTCATTTGTGGATTTTAAAGGTGGAATGTGGAGTGGTCTTTCCCTGCACACATGTGTGGGGAAATTTCTTGAGCTGTAGGATTCTTTGTTTCCTTGATTTGATTTAGAACTCCCCGAAGTACTTATTTCCCTTCACCTTAGTTAGCATTTGTTATTGGAAAACCTAATGGATAATCAGGATTAATTACTATTAGTTATGCAAAAGGTTTCTTATAAACAAAGCTCAAAATTCTTACCAATGTTATTACCATGATAGCAATTATGGAAAAATAGAGTTTTAAAGAAGACAAATGGAAAATATGCATTTTTTTCTTTTAAATGTCCATAATACATGTTAAAAAAAATTTTTTTTTGGTCTTTTCGAGACAGGGTCTCCCTGTAGCCCCAGCTGTCCTGGAACTCACTTTGTAGACCAGGCTGGCCTTGAACGCACAAAGATCTGCCTGCCTCTACCTCCCAAGTGCTACGATTAAAGGCGTGCGCCACTTTTTATTGTATTTAATAAACCAGATGTTCCATTTTTCCAAGTTCATACCTTAACTGTTAGGTTTGTTCTTTCCAGGAGCTGGAACTCCCAGCATCCTTAGGACACACAGATGTCCACTTCTTCCAGAAACTATCAATCAATGACCACTTGTTTAACTGGAAGTGGCCTGAACCGGAAGCCATCTTACCTATTGGCTGCCACATGCTGTGCTAATAACATGCAGCTCAGCCCTCGCTATTCCTGAAATATATCCTTGAGTGACCTATATCCTTGAGTGACCTATGTCTGGTGTCTGTCTCCTACTTGGGGTTCCTGCCTGCATAGATCTAACCTAACTTGCATATTTTTTTTTTAATTTTTATTTTATTTTTGTATGTGTATGAGTGTACTGTCTGCATGTAGGGTTGTGCACCCGTGTCGTGCAATGCCGCGGAGGTCAGAAGAGGGTGTCGGATTCCCCTGGAACTGGAGTTCTCCTGGAATTGGAGTTTCAGACGGTTCTCAGCCGCCATGTGGGTGCTGGGGATCGAACCCGGGTCCTCTGTAAGAGCGGTCGGCGCTCTTAACCACTAGGCCATCTCTCCAGCCCCCCTAACTTGCATATTAAACCTAATATAATGGTGCCATGATTTGGTTCGCTGATTTTGCAACACCCACAGGTTTACCTGGACTATTGAACTTAAGGAGGATCCTGTAACCTGGCAATTCCCTAAACTAAAAACATTTAATCACATGTTCTAATGCTTTTGCAATTTAGTTTTAGTTTTGCATCTTGGATTATTATAGCAATGCAAGAGTCTAACACAGTTCCTGCTGCCATTTAACAAGTTCAATGCATTTTTATGTAACATTAAAAAAGTAATGCCTATTCTCCACTATTGGTGTTTTACAATTTTATCACTGTTTTGATCTATTTCTAGATGGAATTATTTGGCATTTTAACATTTTTTGTATAGTTACTGTTTTTTAAAGATGACTTTTTAAATTTTTTACATTGTTTTATGTATCTACTGGCTTTAAAATAACTACTTTGGGTTTTGACTTTGTTTATGTGACATTTACCTTCTTTTTTAAAGGGATTGTTTTTTATTTCAACCAGCCTCTCCACTTCATTGGTTTCAATCCCATTTTACTCAGAAAGAAATCCATTTTGTTTCTGAACTTGATACAAACCTCTGTTGTGCTGAGATTAGAGATGTGTACCACCACATCTGGATATTTAACTGAGCTGTTTACCTTTCAAGAAATGGCTTTAGTTTTTTCCACTCATGATAAATTTATTTTCATTAAACAAGCAAGAGATCCCCAAATCTGGGTGGACCCAGCACCTGGTAGAGGCAGAGTGCTGGGTAGACACAGAGGTGTATCTGTGATCCTGTGCACCCCTGCCCTGCAGGCGAACCCACACAGACACACACACACACACACACACACACACACACACACACACATACACACTCACTCTCTGACTATCAAAATGTCTGGAAAGCAGATCCTGAATCCAGACACCATGGGAAAATGAAAACAAGGAGAAACCTAATTAAAAAAAAATGTGTTGGTAGCCCTCATGGAGACATTCTAATGGATTTTTAAGTAGACTATGTACCTAAGGATTCCTTCACGTCTCCTTCACAGGCACCAGTCAAGGACTTTGTTTCCTCTATAGCTATACTATAGACCCACTGACTGGGGATACCCATACTGGCAGACCCTGTGCCCTTTTTCAGTATGGAAGAAGTCAGAGCAGTTGGCATCCTGATTCTCTCTTAGCAATTGGATTGACCTCTTTAGAGAGTGAAGTGATAAGAATAGAAGCTAGAAATTGGCAAGGCATTTTAGGGTCAAGACACCCTCTTTCTTAGCTGAGAGCTGGAGAATTCCTGGATGTGCCAGTAAACTTATTCCTGCCAGAAACCAGAAAGGCAGGAGACATCAGAAAGGAAAATGTCTATGTTGTTTTCAGACAAGTTAAAACCTGCTATCAATCCTGCATAGTAAGGTGCCAGGCAACTGGTCCCACATAACAGGGCTATTAGTACTGATTCTATTAATCCTCTTGAGAGGGCCATGTATAGGCACAGTAAATTTATCAAAAATCGAGTGGAAGCCATCAGGCTTCTGGTGGTTCATGAAGAGTATCACAGAGTTCCTCTTAAACATGGCTTGACCTCAGGTTATTTTAGGAACTGCCCCTTAGGTATGAGATTATGGAGAAAGGGATCTCCCCATTGTCCAGATTTAAAGGATGCAATTAAGTCATGTGTTTATATTACATTTTTTCCCCGTGTGTCTGAGAGTCATGTAATTGCCTGTCATGTGTCCACATTTTGTGTGTTGGCTCTTGTCAAAAGAAAGTGGTCACTTCAAGGTTCTTTCATTCTTTATTGTGCACAAGAATTATTAGTTTAAATTTATGATTTTGACTCTGTTATTGGAGGTAATTGTTTGTAATATTATCATAGTGATTCAGTGTAATTATAAGTCCATCCCTTTGGCTAATACTGCACACAGTACAGTCTCAGGTAAAGTGGATATATATATATATATATTTATATGTTCATAGTAATTAAGAATATCAAATTAATACAACTGACCCTCTTAGAGTTTTAACAATCATACTTAAAAGGTCTAATCTAATTTGGTCAGAGGGATTTAAAGGGACAATCTTTTGGCACTTGCCTTTTTTTTTCTCCCCACCTCGGCCCTAGGGTGGGGGAATTAAAGGTGGCACACACCTTTAATTCCAGCACATCAAGGAACTCAAGCCTGGTTCTGTAAACCTGGTCAAGAGCCCTCATCCAGGGAGGTCCAAGGCCCTAGGGAAAATATACTACTATTTTTTTTTTCTGAATAGTCATGTTTCCAAGCTGTCTTCTACTAAATTATCATCTTTATACCCACAGATCCTTCCTGTGCCCAGCCTTCATTAGAAAAGCCTCTTACTT
Source organism: Rhizomys pruinosus (assembly GCA_009823505.1). NCBI lineage: Eukaryota > Metazoa > Chordata > Mammalia > Rodentia > Spalacidae > Rhizomys > Rhizomys pruinosus. Next base: position 711,207 of record VZQC01014185.1, on the reverse strand, counting down.
CAGTAGAAGGCTATCAACTAATAGAAACTCATAACTAGTATAAGTACTAAGAGTTCAGAGTGCTTGGCCCTAAATGACACCCCTGTGTCACCTCCTTCAAAGGCTCACAGAAAATAGTGGAAGAGGGCAGACGGAATGTAAGAGCAGAGGATGGGAGATGTACAACAAAGGCGTATGTTCTGGACACAACCCAGGTATTGCATTCATGAATTTACTGTAACTGTGGTTATATACCAATAATGGAGCCCTTAACATTTCATCATGGATGGGAGAAGGGACCATGAGGTTCTACCTATGCTTCAGGGACATTGGTAAGTAAAGGTTGTTGAAGGAGGTATTGCTGTTTTCTCCAATGGTATAGCCACTGTTAAGTAGCCCTTGCTCCAATAAATAATCTTTCATCCATCTGCTGGCAAAAAGCTCTAACCTTGTTGGGCCATAAGCAGAAAAAAGACATGAAAATAGGGGATTTGTTGGGAAGAAAAGTTTCAGCTGGAGAGGGTGGGGATGAGAGATAGGACTCGTGTGTGTGTGTGTGTGTGTGTGTGTGTGTGTGTGTGTGTGTGCGCGCGCGCACGCGTGTGCGAAATGGCTTACATTCAGGAATAAATGCATGAAATTTGAAAGAATAAGAAACCATAAAGATAACAATTAAAATAAATGAAAACGAATCTGACATAAAAATGTATAAGATGGTGGATGGTGCTCTCTTCAAGAAAAAATATTTCAGAAAGTCAGCCTTATAACTTATAATGATTATAATGGAGATTTTTTTTTTTTTTTGTCCTTGAGGAGGCCCTCACCAGAATCCATGCGTGCTGGTACCTTCTTACAGAACTTTCAGCTCTAGAACTCTGAGCTATAAATTTGTTCAAGCCACCCAGTTTATAATAAGGTGTTATAGAAGACTACACTAAGGCACTGGTGTTTTTTAGAAAAATATTTTTTAAAATAAGAATTATCAAATAATGGCCAATCAATAAAAGCTTAAGTATTAGAACAATCATTTATTCTGTTAGGTATTTCAGACAGGGCCAGGGTGACACTTGCTGAGGTAAGGGTTGGAATGAACAGAGGACACTAAGACCAGCCAGCCATTCAGTTGGTGGGAACCCTTGAATATGCAAAGCATACAGACTTGACAGCACGGGTTCTCTGTAAATCCGTAGGCTAATGTTTTTCAGTACTTAATATCAACGGCATCTTTAAGTTATTATTTTATTTTAGGTCCAGTATATTGTGTCTTGAATCTATGATAAAATCAATAAGAAAAGGAGAGAGTGAAAAGAATAAAATGGGTGGGATCCTTAAACAATAGCATTAAAAAAAAACAAAACCCTAGACTTCATGAAGAAGAAGCCAAGCATTCACTGAACTGTTGCACAGCTCGCTCCAAGCTCTGAGTCCTACCTCCAACTCCAACTCCTCCTTTGGTGAAGTGCAGACTCCAGCAGTCCCCTCCACTGGTAGCAGATAGGAATCCACAAAGTGGAGTTCAAGGCCAGCCTGGTCTACAGAGTGAGTTCCAGGACAGCTGGGGCTACAGGGAGACCCTGTCTCAAAAAAAAAAAAAAAAATAATAATATAATAAATAAAATAATAATTTGTTCATATTCAACAGAATATACACATAAGCATGGACGTGTATATCTGTGAATGGATTTTGCTTTGATAGCTTAGCTGGACTGTGAACTACTTTTGAAAGAAATTAAAGAACAATTGTATTTTTATACAATGCAGATCATCATCTTGATGTATTAATGTGGATTTTCTTTTTCCAGTTTATGGTTAGTACAAAAAACTGCTCTTAACACTAAACCTTATCTATAACTTATCTTAAGCTTTTGCAAGAGTCAAAATTGACTTTCTACATTTATCAAGTAAAGCATTTAACTTTCAAGGATCACAATATCAATTTGAGCTACAGTGAGCATCGTAAACTATTTATACTCAGTTCCCCTGCAACTTATTAATCTCAAGAGATTTGAGTATAAACTCGATTTTCCTGCATGATTTCACACCACTGACTTATGAATAAGGGAAGCTTCAAAGGCAAAGTGAGTTTTAGCTTCTTGCTATGCTGTGAACATACATTTCTTTTTCTGTGAAACACTGTACTTGTAATTCTGTTAGGCATTCAAAACATATCAGAATGTAAGCAGTTTTCAATGTGTAACTTAGTTTGAACTGCAAATGTGTCCTATTTATTCTCTGGGTTGGTTTTACTTCATTAATTCAGGATTATGTTGTTTATAATTGCATGTGGAAGTAAATACCTTTACACAGGCTGATGAGAAAAATACCCATTTGTTTTAAATTTATTTTGTTTGGCAGAAAATAATCTCTCATTCGTGACTACCCTATGAAATTAAATTTCCTTTTTCAATAACATAACAAATATTGATTTGAATTTCCCAAAATGAGTTAAAATAAAAACCAATTTTGAAAACTAAAAAGTAAGAAACACACAGCATGTAAAAGGAGATGTGAATCAGTGTATTTGCTTCATAGTCTTCAGGGTTCCCATGATCACATTAGTTATTTCCTATTTGGTGAGTCTCTATAGTAAGCACTGTATGGACACCACTGAGATACCTACAACTATGACCTTACCTTTGATTTGTTTCTGCATTGTTCTATATTAAGTGACTTCTGGAAAGATGTGAAAACTATGTATTTAATCAAGATAGTGTACAAATAACAGATCAAAGATCAAAACCCCCTGCAAATCTAGGTTGATAAACCAACACGTTCACAAGAATTACTTATGGGATCATGAGTGGCCCTAAGGCAGCACACCACTAAGAAGTCCGGCAGGAGTGATGGGCTGTGTCCCTGGTGCTCCCCACGTGACTCACAACACTCAGCAGCCCTCTGATTCGCTCCCCAGCAACTGTTACTGCTTTTGAATGCTTGGCAAAGACTTTGTGAATCTTGTTTCAGGAGCTTCCTGAGACTTGTAAATTTAATTTACTTCCTCCTTCCTCTACTAAAGAATGTTTAAGTTCAGGTATAGCCACAAAATGTTCCCATCTCTCTTCTGATTCTTATGTTTTTATCCATGCCTATTGTGCAATGTTCCCTGAGGCCTTGAGAGGTGATAGGAACATCTGCTTCTTTGTCTCCATCTATGACTGAGCGTTGGGCCGTTAGGCCACAGACAGACTCATTTATTCTCAGGGTTTGACTAGTTAGAAGTATCTGCAGTAATAATTACTACCCACTGTGGCAGGGAGGTAGGAGGAAGTTTCCTATGACCCAGACACTGGTCCTTATCTTATCTTACAGTCCTAGATAAGTTTCTTCCTATGGATTAATCCTTAAATCAAGCAGAAAGCAATTGACAGCACCCATAATGTTTGTTGCACTATTGTCTCACTGGCCACATGTTATCTAGCATCTTGGCAGTTTATTAAACAGGACTAGTAGCCCAGCAAGGCTGTCAGTGACAATTCTCCCCCAGCAGACTGTCTAGTAGTATCAGTACTAAGAAAGCCAGAGAAGAGAGAGGGATGTTCCAGCACAGTCTCTGCTTAATTTCTCCATCTTCTACAGCCCCAAATGCGGTGTGTTTAGTAACAGAACCTTTATCATCTAGTTATGGTATGCAACTAAAATCTAATGATAGCTGTGTGGTTTGTGGGCTGTCAAGGGCCATACTAACTAATAGGGAGGTACAACCCTGATAATGGGATTTTCACCTGACAACTGAAGGCTCTGAGGAGTGTGGTTTACTAGTCACATAGGGTACCTTCCATTAAACTTTTACAAATCTGTAAGACACTCTAGAATTGGCACTAGCTAAAGAAAACATCACAGAGAATAGGTGGGATTTCTGAAGGCAGCCTGTTGCCCACTCCAGCAAGTGTCTTCTTTTTTTTATTTTGGTCTTTTCGAGACAGGGTCTCCCTGCAGTCCCAGCAGAAAACATCACAGAGAATAGGTGGGATTTCTGAAGGCAGCCTGTTGCCCACTCCAGCAAGTGTCTTCTTAAAGATACTCTAAAGAAATGCTAGCAAAGTCCAATACAACATGAATAGATCTCATCATTTATATCAATTATTTTGTCCAGAGAGCTATGTTAAGGACAGTACCATGGATGGGAGATGCTACTCCAGCTAGCCTTCCATCATCCACAGTCATTTTCCATGACCATTCTACCTCCTCTTTCAGGGTGCTGTTGCTCCTTCAGGACCACTGTGTGTTTCTCCAATCCTGATAGTCTTGTCAGAATTTGAGCTGCAAAGCCCCACTAGGGCCCAAGGGGGAACTTGGCTATGGTTGCCTGCTATGCTTTTCAATGGAGCCAATTCTCCAGGTCACATGTCTCCTGATTAGCCCTGTAGAGCTTTTATCCATTAGCCATGATTTGAGTTGAATGAGCTGGCTCTACACCCAGTATATTTCCTTCTAGGGAGGAAATGTACCCAAATCTGAAGGTTAATAAATTCCCCAACCAAAAGGACAAACTTCTTCTTTTTCCCTTGAACTGCCCCATCATTTATGACTTCCATAAATGTTATTCAGGCTTTAAAGCCTTCCAAAGGCTCATTAGCATATTTGATTTTGTTAATTTTTTTTCCCCTAGCAATTCTATATCAACATAAATCTTGTCATGTTTGTCTTTGAGTGACTTGGACAGACCTTTTGTCTATTTTGCCTTTTTCTCATTCTTTCTTGACTACTTTAGTACTTTGGGAAAATACTTTATATGTAGGTCAAAATTATGGAGATCTTCCAGAGCCTCTCTTGGCTCATAAATCATCCTACCATAGACTCAGAAAAAAACATTAAGAGCCCATAGCAGTCCCAGGGAAACAACTGAACCAATGTCATTTTTAAATTTTCCTGAGAACATGGTCCTATTTGGCCTTCTGAACTAGGGATAAAAAGCCACCTCCCTTAGGCTCAATGTCCTCAGTAGTGCCTGACCCTCCTCTGTTGTCTTCTTGTCCTAGGTATTTATCCACCTTATCCAGGGATAAATAAGTGCCCCCCATAATTGTTCATATAAGTCAGTCCATTAAGGGCTATTTTCCCTCATATTACCTCCAGTTTTGTAGCCCTCATCTCAAAGGCAGAAGCTATTGCTGTTGTCCAGCTTTTCCACTTCCTCAGCACTCTGACTGACCCCAATGCCTCCACGTCTCAAAGCCTCACAGCCAGGCCATGACAGGCTCATTTATTCCTGTTTGTAATGCATATTTTATTGAGCTTTTGTTCATTTCATACAATAGATATTAATCATATTTAGACCCTCTCTCCCATCAGCACCCATCCAGAGAGCGCCACCCCAGGCCAGTGGATTTCATGCTTGTTTAAAGTCTTTCCCAGCTCAGTCAGTCAGTACGGGTGCTGAGTATTTCCTGACTATCATGGTTTCCTGTACTTGGTGGGGGCTACTTTGCCCATATCTGTTTAACAAAAGAAACTGCAAAATCAGATGCTACTTTTTTCTCAGAAATGAGAGTGTATTAGTCATGCTTCTGTTACTGTTAATAAACACCGTGGGCAAGAAGCTTATAGAAAACAAAAGAACAATTTGGTTTATGGTTCCAGAGGGATAAAATTCCATCATTACTGGGGGCAAAATATGTGTAAAGTAACCACCTATGTGTCTCTTCAGATCTGATCAGATCACTCCTGAATGTGACCTAAACTCAGGAACCAAGTTGCCTACTTGCTGTTTCCATCTAGCTTTTCTGTATGCATCTCAAATTACTTTTCTTCATGATTTAAGCTTTATGTTATAGTTTTGAAATTTCATCCATAAGTTTTGTCTTTGCAATATTTCCATCCCTCCTAGTCCCCCTCCTTCTCCTTCCTTGTCCTCCCAGCATTCTCTCTCAATTTCTTTTTTGTTCTCTTCTTTGATTATTGTTGTTATGTGTATATTATTATACATACATTCAAATTTCTTTTGCAGGGATAAAGATACATCTAATGAAAACTCCATCAAATGCCAACTTCTTTTGGAAATGGAAAAGAATGTGGAGAATTTATCTACCAAAACTACACCACCTGCTGCCTCTCCATCTTACTGTATGACAGTATCATTCCTTCAGACTAGATTGGGGTTTAACTGTTTACCTCTCACAAATAACCAATTCATTACTCTGTCTTTCTGGCCATATATAGAGTGGGAGACATGCAGTTGTGAAAATCACTGCGTGTCCCCTACTCTCCCTCCTTGATCCCTGCTTCTTCTGTTTTCTGGCACACCACAGGGGCTCCCAAATAGCAACCTGAGCACAGTAATGCTCACCATGCTCATGCTTTGCCGAAGAGATTATCTTTGCCTGCAAGGCGCACCCCTGTGAATTCCTCAACTCCTTTTAGAGTTTTCATTTTGATGTCGGTAAACTTATGACTTTAATTTTCCTTCTCCATATTCTTGATAGTTACTGGCTTTATTGACATTGATAGACGTTTGATTGTCAGTTGATTTGGCCTTTTTACATTCAAGAGTTTTCATTACTATCTTCAACTTTTGAAATTTGAAAATTCACAGTTGCTTGGTGAGGATTAAGGATCACTTGCAGTAAGTTCTAGTTTCAGAAATAGACCTTGAATGTATCTTAATTATATTGCTTCTCCTAATTATAAACAAAACACAACAACAACAACAAAACAAAAAATGAGAAAAATAATTTAAATTTTCAGTAGCTCTTCGCAATGGAAGCATTTAGTCACAGAGAAAAACTTGCTCAGCTAATGTATACTGTGACATATACTTATTAGGTACTTGTTACTGGCACAGAATTCATTTTTTTTTTTTTTGTCTTTTTGAGACAGGGTCTCCCTTTAGTCCCAGCTGGCCTGGAGCTCACTCTGTAGACCAGGTGGGCCTTGAACTCACAAAGATCCACCTGCCTCTGCCTCCCAGGTGCTAGGATTAAAGGCATATGCAATAGTACAAGAATTAGTTTATTTCTTCTGGCCAATGCCATTCCACGGGTTGGTTCTTAACTCCTGATAAAAGTAAGACAACCACAAAAACAAATAAACTTTTCATCTTAGCTTTCATTACTGCTCCCATGCTCCCCTAAATGTTGTTACGTTCTTAAAAGTGAATGGGAACCCAGTATAGAACTGGGGAAATTAGCATGCCCCAATCTTAGCTGAGAAACTATTGGCAACTGATTATTATGGGGTGAGGGAGAATGAATCTTCTTTAAGGCACTGAGTAGTGCAGCTAGCCCACCTAAGGGTGACCAGACTCCAGTGGATGAACTTACACCTAGGGACATCTGGGTATAAATGCTTGCTTGCTAAGCCTTAGCATAAATGTCAGAATGCATAAAATCTGGTGAACGGAGCTGTGTGTGTGTGTGTGGGGGGGTGTAGATGATGGGGGGTTCTAAATTTGCTCAAGATCTATTATGTGAAATGCACAAAAATGCAATCATATATACAAGAAAAAGTGAATGCTGTATTTCTTATAAGCATCTCAGAGTAGTTAGATCAATTTTAAAAGTCAAATGTAAAATTATTCAGAAAAATATATATTCTATGCTTCTTTATTATTCTGATAACTTAATTTTTGAACAATAGACAATGTAAAAATATACCACCAACATTATACTTTTCTAATCTAGTCCTACATCACTGTTCTTGACTGTAGCTCAATTTGCTTGAGGGCTTGATCCATTAAATTTATCATTTATAAAGCATTTTTTAAAATGAAAAGTAATGTCAGTCTTCTCCCCCACCTCCTCAGTATTTGAGATGCAAGAGCACTATGATTTCTGTCTTATTCTTTCTGGAATATCTTGTAGATCTTTCACAGGTTGGATTATCAGATGTCCTTTAGGGATTTTTTAGTGTTTTAGTTCATATATGACTTTCTCTTAGAGAAAAAGTTGTAGGTACATAATGGAACTAGAAAGTGTTTGTGTCAAAGTGAGTCTCCTTTCTGGTCACTGTATGCCTGAGGCTCCATTCAGAATTTGATCTTAGTTTCATTGTTAGAATTAAGTGGAGATATTTTCTTACCATGATTATCAAGGATTATTATGGGTCAACTCTTTAGTTAACCTGAAACAAAACTTACACCCTAAATTACTTTATACTGATACATTTTATAATGTTCCTTTACATGCCTCATGAGATTTCTTTAGGATAATGTTTGCAGGGAATGTCTGACAAATAGCAAATTCTATGATGATAAAAATATTCTGACAGAAGAAACCTTCTAAGGTATCCTAAGTTTAAATATAAGGGATCAAAGATGTACAGGGAAGAATGTCAATCATTCAACAAATATACTTGAAAACCCATGAAAAATGTCTTCACATTTCTCAATGACCTTAATGTATACTGAAGCTTTGACTCAAAACCCCAAATATGACTATCAGGTACCACATAACTGTGCTCACAGAGGAGCTTTCAGACTACCAGACACAGCTGATCCAGAAGCAACAAGTAATTTTCCTTATGAACTGTGCTCTTTTTCCAAGGTTTTGCAGTATCTCACACTCTTATCTATAGCACTGTAGGTTCAATGAAAAGAATTTACCATCTCCTTCCACATATGTTCCTTATACAATGCTCCTGGGTCTAGGTTGAACAGACACACATGCAACTATTGGCTAGCTTTCTTGATGCTGGATGTGGAACTTGTCCCATGGCCTGGTCCTTCCCTGGCTAACATCTACAATGGTTTAATAAAAACTTCTTTTTCAGAGACTCTTCAGTCAAAAGAATTTTGGCCTAACAATTCTATATAAATGCTACCTTATAAAATAGCCACAAGCTTCCCATAGCTGTTAAGTCCTTAAAATAAGGCTAGAGTGAGGAGTAGAACTTAAAATTTTTAGATCCTCTTTGCTTCTATTTAAATCGAATAGCCACATTTGCAAACTCCAGTTTTAGATAAAATATGTAAAGACCTTACACTTCGTGACTCTACCTTTAAACCAAAGAAAAAAACTGAACAGCATTAAATCAATGGATTTGTTTCACAGTTACAGAAATCTGTAGACCAGGTTGGCCTTGAAATCAAATTATGCATGTGAGACTAGCTCCCAAACACTGAAGGACAGCCAGTCTTCACGGATTTTTCTGCAGCTTTTAAATTACTGAAATGATAAGACAAACTAAAATCCTGCAATGTAGAGTGGCAGATATATCCTGAGAACTGAAGCCAAGATCTACATATCTGGCAGAGAAGCTGCTGGGTTACAGCTGGCATGAATATGTAAATGTTAACCTTCATGAACTGGTGAAGCTGAGTGAGGAGTAGTTCATACTAGTAAGTAACTGGAAAGCTTAGTCTTGTGGGGCTCTCATATTTCCTTAGGGCTGAGCTTCAGAAACTCTACAACATTCTCACAACAAAGAGTGAGTTCCCAGTTTTGGAAATGAAGGGAGAAAATAGTAATTGCGAAGTATACCTTGAAGTATTTCTAGACAAACAACAAACAAACAAACAAAAAACAAAAACAAACTTTTTCTCCAAGGAACAAGATTGTCTCTTGGCTTATCTGACGGAGAAGGGCCTTCCTTCATTCTTTCTTCACTGTACTTTTCTAAATGACCTAAAAATAAATAAAAAGCTAAGAAAGAAGTATAGAAGTTATAGCCCAGGGACTTAACCTATTAGAAGAATGAAATTTAATCTTATGAATAAAACACACATTCTACAATGCACACCTTAACACCATTCCAGTGGAGTTTCATCATTTAAGCTAGATAGCATTGCTGTAATTACTACAAAACACAGGAAGCTGTCTCCAAAGGAATCACAGGGAAGCATGAAAGCACAGTGTAGACAAAACAAGGATGGGTGCTAACGTGGTGTCTGACACATACAGTTATAAAAATGTTGCATAATTTCTAGCCAGATTAACATAAAGTCAAATAATAAAGCCCATTTGTTTCAATTCCAATTAGCTTTAACTGACTTTCGAAAGGAAACAGCCAGAATTGACCAGAGTCCAAGTCAACAGCTCCAGAGAGAGGGGACTGTTTTACTTCTCATCCACCTGTGCCCCTTTTCTAAGCCTAGGGAACAATCTGCGGAAGAGGGGGCGTGGTAGAATGTAAAGGCTGC
>VZQC01014185.1:630635-694110 GCA_009823505.1 Rhizomys pruinosus | reverse complement strand
ATGAGCAGATTTTCCTCTCTTTAGACTGGACACTGGCTGAAGTCCCATCAGGGGCTCTCCAAGACCTCCCTGAACAGGAAGACTGCAAATAGAAAGGTTTCCTCTATATTGCTCTGGAACTTTTTGGTGTCTGTTGTGAAGCAGTGACTTCCAAAATATCACAGGATATTGTAACAGCCCTTGGTTCCTTCCCAGAACATGAAGATAGGACTCTTTTGCTGAATACAACACACCTCAGACCAAGAACTTGAGGAAATGGAGTTGGAGTTGAACTGGAAGCCCCTACGATTAGCACACAATTACTGGCCCATCAAGCTACCTCTAGTGGTTCAGTAGTGACACTTTTATCTTGGGGCTAATCAACAGCTATCTAATTGGATACAAGGAATGCTCAGTGGGAGGGAACTCATGTGTGGTACTGTGAACATAGCCAAATATACGTTGGTAGAAAAGTCATAGATCCTAGAGAAAAACTCACTTTTGTCACATTCCTAGACCAAGTAATTTCCTGCTATATTTTAAATATGTATCCATGTATTTTTGCTTATTGTTTTACATGTATGAATATATTGCCTACATATATATAAATGCACTCATGTTTTACAATGCCCATGGAGGTCAGAAGAGAATGTCAGTTACCCTGGAACTGGAGTTACTAATGGTTGTTTGCTGCCATATGGGTACTAGGAATCAAACCCAGGTTCTCTGCAAGAGCAACCAGTGCTCTTAACCACCGAGCCACCTCTCCAAGCACTGTATCCTTATGTTTACACACAAGTATAGCTTTCACCACTCATCAAAAAATCTTCTTTTTCAAAGGAGACTATTACAGATTCCCACAACTGGTCAAACACAAAGAATAAGTGTCATCCCAAAATGACTTATGTGCACTGTAACATCTACATCTGAGGTTCAGGGACCATAGTGTAACAGAAAGTGAAAAGAATATTAATACATCTGTCAACTCTTACCAGTAAAACTTCCTTATGCAACAAATGGTGATTCCAGAAAGTACAACTGGCTAAAGTGCAGAGAGCAAGAGACCACAGTGTGTTTGTCCCTGGGTAGGGCACCTATACTAATCCTCTGTCACCCAGGGTTCAGGGTTCATTGGGGAAGTAGACAAGTAATGTAAGGACTATAAGAGCCAGGGGTGGTGGATGATCACAAGGAAATTGAATTCTCCAGAAGACCACATAGTTGTTCATATGGACAGCAATGGTGACAGTATGTACAAAATCCACACAAGCTCAAACCAAGCAAAAACCCATCATAAAGTGGGAAAATGGGTAATGAGCCCCAAGCTTAGCTGAGGAACTGTTGACAAGGGATTATTACTGGTACAAAGAGAGGTTTTGCTTTTTTTTTTTTTTTTTGAGGTTTTGCTTTTTAAGGGAGAGACACTGAATAGGTTAACTAGGCTATAGTGAATGGCCTCAGACTGAGGGACATTTGGGGACACAAATGTGGGTTGATAAGCATATATATAATATATTAAGGAAATATATTATAAATTATCAGTTCATTTAATGTGTTCAAGAGAAGACTGCATGTAGGGTAACAAAGGCAGGAAGGTAAAATCCACTAGTTTAAATTCCTAGAATGGCAAATGGCCTTCTTTCATGCCCAATGGTCAGAGGGAGGTGGTTGTGAATTGTCCCCAATGCAAAGCATAGTCTTCTAATTTATTAACAATAAAATCAAAATCTCTTCCTTTAATTGTTGTTAAAAGGTCCATGATTTTTATTATTTACTTTTGACTCACATGATTTTTAGTATGTATTTTATACATAACATCTAACCAGTCTTAAAGGTGATTAAGACTGCTTCTGAGTTTGAGTGAGGTATAACTATAGTAATATTTATATAGTATATATATATATAGTTAAATATATATATAGTATATAGATAATCTATAATAGTATATATATATATATATATTTACAGATTCTCTTTGAATAGATAAGGTGAAATCATAGCACAGTTAAAAGAATGGGGCTGTGTTTTGGATTCCTCAGGTATTGCTGCTGTTTGTTTTCTTGCTCACAGTCAGGCAGATGCTTCTAATACTTAAAATATTTACTTTTCTTTCTAAAGAAGCCAAATCTAATTTATTAGCTCCTATGTATATCTAGATTTATATTTCTCAGTAAATTCAGGTTGCAATAACAAACTACTCTAGACTGTGTGGCCTAAAAACAACCACAAATTATTTCTCACAGTTTTGGAGACTAGGAAATCCAAGATCAGAGGAAACAGGAAACTCAGAATCTGGGAAGATCTTGTTTTTTATGGGGGATTGGGGGCTGGTATCCTTCTATGGGGCAAGGGCTAGTTAACAACCCCTCTGGCCTAATAAAAGAGCACTACTCTCATTCATGCAATTGTGTTCTCATGAGCTAGGTCCTCCCTGAGGACCCCATTTCTCAGTGTTGTGGCATTCATTATTAGGAGCTATACACTTCCAGACCACAGGGATTCACAAGCTGTAACATCTTTTCCCTGACATTATTTTGTCGTATCTATTGTTTCTATTCTGTTGCTAGAAAATTTACAAATCCAGATTTTCTCCACTGAACCTATATCCCACTTAACTTTCATAAAAGAAGCAGATAGAGGCTATTAAATTATTATAATTTGGCATTTGATAATTAGGTTTAGGAAGTTATTCAGCCTTTCATTCTCCCTGGCTCCTATGAGAATTCACTCTCTCATCAGGACCGTCTCACAATTAAGGCTATTTCTGCAAGCATAAGTTCATAAAAAGTTTAAAATCTAAATACGGCAACTTTTACAGGGAAATGGCTGCAATTTTAATCAAATATAGTTATAAATGGATTTATACTTCTGTATTCCCAAACAGTCACAAAACCCCATTAATATAGACAATTTATGCATACAATGGTAAATTATCAAGTCATCAATACCAGTTACTTTCTCTTTTTCAACTAATTTGAGACAATTCTGTGAATCAACTTGAACAGTTTGTCACAGTATACGTGGCTATCAAATAATGTCTTGAAAGTGTATAACCTTTTAGGACTTTATAAAAGCTTTCAGACAGATTATCCCAGCTACTTTGTTTCCTTACTGGGTTGAGTGTAGTAACTATTACACAAGTCATGTAAACAAAGTCATTTTTATTTAACTAGAAACATCCAGTGATGGACATTCTGCAAGCCCTGACAGCACACCTCTGATATCTTTCATCAGCACACATGACTATTGCTGAAAGGATTGGGGAACCCAGAGTGTCTTCAAAGGGTCACAGTCTCATCACTTACAGATTTCAGAATTCCTAATTAAGAGTTCTAAAAAATAACATTAGTTAGTTGTGCTCATACCATTTTAAGCTTTGAATCATTTTTTGCTCTGGAAACAGGAAATCATGATATTTTGTAACAGCTCATTCAGGAAGTTAGTATGACAAAATTCTAATAAAGTCTTTTATCTGTGTAACTAAAATTATGCAGGTGGTTTTACAACCTCTGATTGCATCTGCTGTTCAGCCAAATTAAGTTCTCACCTTTAAAATTATGCAAATATATGTATACATCTAGTAGAAACTCACATTGTTTGATGTCTGTTGATTTATACCATATATGTACTCAGTAGGGAAATTATTTTTGCAGATTGTATTTTGATATGATGATTAAAGGACATTAAACTTTCAGTGTATTCAGAAAATATATGCCATAAATGGAATATATGAGAATATCTCCATTAAGTAATTACATTAGAAAACAATTCATTTATATAGATTAAAGAGTTTAAGTAAGATCATGCTGAGAATTACTTAACTAATTACATTTGCTTTTCCATAGCAGTTTGCAAGAGTAGTATTTAAAAGTTACTATTGTGGAGATATCTAATTATCTTTCCTAATAATATTTAGTTATTAATATTTAACTATTAGATATTGTAATTGATACAAATAAAATTTTAAAGTAGAGCTAAAACAGATATCTATTTAAACAAATTTTGCTTGAAGGATATTTCTTTCATTTACATCACCTCATAATGAAAAATACCTCCACTTTTCAATAATGTATTTTCTCTATAGAACGACATTGGTAGAGTGAAAAAAACACTGTTCTTTGAACTGTCAACAGAGGAGAAAAAATACGAGGCAGAGCTGCGCTGAATTCATCTGTTATTGATTTAAATTAAAATTTCAGGGTTTAGTAATTTTCACTAATGTACAGATTTATTTCCTGCTTTAGAAGACATTCATGTAAAATGAGATTGTATATGATTTTGAAATTATTAGCTTCATAGTTCCCACTGGTATTTCTGACTGTAGTTCTCACTGGCATGCTTGATTAAAGGTATTAAAGCCTCAGCTAATTTTTAAAAATATATAATTAAAAAAATTTTTTTGTTATAACAATCTCAGATTGGAACTTTAAAATTAACAAACATAAACAACTCAGAATCTTTGAGTACGGTACCTAGAATACACTCCCCACGAAGTTTTCTTTGGCATTTTTCTTTCGAAAGACAAACACAAAACATTCCTGAGAGAGTATTTGTTTTTAACATAGTCTATTTAAAAAACAATATCTTATTTTCTGTTTTTAATTTATTTTATGAGTGTGAGTGTTTTGCCTGCATGTATTTAAGTGCACCCAAGTTGTGCGATCCCCATGGAGGTCAGATGAAGGTGTCAGGTCCCTTGGAATTGGAGTTACAGACAGTTATTAGCCACCATGTGAATGCTAGGACCTGAACCTGGGTCCTCTGTAAGAGCATTCAGTGCACTTAACTGCTGAGCTCTCTCTCCAGCCCCCTTATTTAACATATGCTGAGGAACACAAGCTTCTGCAGAATTTTCAGTGACTTTGGTAATCGACTCTGAGACACAATGGAAAGAACTGTGGGATTCATCTCACAGTTACAAAAGAAATTCAAGGTAAAGATACCGATCATGCTATGTAGGGTCAAATAACATGCACCAGAAACCTCAAAAGAAACCAGACCTTGCTTAGCATTTTTCAGCCAGTTTGATTGCATATTTTTCTCCAGGCTAGGGGTAGGCACAGATAATTCAATTCCTTTGGGAACAAAGTTTAGTGAAAATCTCTGCTTTTTCCTTCCTTCTCTTTTCTCTAACAAAGAAATAGAAGTTTAATGGAAACTGAGGGAATAAAGAACATTTCAAATCAACACTTCCTGGAATCTTATTTAATGAGAACATTCTTTTTGTGGCATAGGCAGTGAAATTCACATTACTCAAGATACAATTTTCAATTCACCTTAAAAAGGAGCAATTTCTTTTTTTTAATTATTTTTAAAATCTTATTTATTTTTGTATGTGTATGAACGTACTGTCTGCATGTAGGTTTGTGCACCCGTGTCGTGCAATGCCGCGGAGGTCAGAAGAGGGTCTCGGATTCCCCTGGAACTGGAGTTCTCCTGGAATTGGAGTTACAGACAGTTCTCAGCCTCCATGTGGGTGCTGGGGATTGAACCCAGGTCCTCTGCAAGAGTAGTCGGTGCTCTTAACCGCTAGGCTATCTCTCCAGCCCCCCAAAAAAGGAGCAATTTCTTATATATTTCATAAGATCTGGGTTTGTGAAGAGATGGAATTAGAAGTATCCCGAAGGTGAGCTAATATTAATAAATAAAAACTATTAAAATAGTTTGATAAGCTCATTGACTTTAGGATCTGATCCTCAGAGGTTTTGCAGGTTGGAAGGAAAATTATTTGTCCTAGGATTTTGTAAAAATGTATAAATGAATCGGGCATGATGGCACACACCTTTAATGCCAGCACTTAGGAGGCAGAGGTGGGTGGAACTCTATGAGATCCAAACCAGCACTGTCTATATTACCAAGTTCCAGGCCAGCTGAGGCTGCAGGGAGACACTGTCTCAAAACAAACAAATAAACAAAGAAATGTATAAATATTCTAGTTGCATTATGATCTATGAACTAGATTACCTTCAATTACTAGAGGAAGCATTCCTAACTGTAATCACAATATCTTAAATTTTGCCTGGTAGAGACAATTTGGTTTGGCCAAAAGAAAACATAAACAAACAAAAACTTAAAAATATAACCAGTTACAAAAGACAGTTCTAGATCATGAATAGAGTGCACTTCACAGAACAGACATATGTCAAGAAATGAAATGGAGAGATGGCTCAATGGTTAAGAAGAGCATTGACTGCTCTTGCAGAGGACCCTGGTTCAGTTCCAAACACCTGCAAGGCAGCTACAAAATCTAGTTCCACAAGATCCAATGCCCTGTTCTGGAATCTGTAGGCATTGTACAACAGGGATGTATTTTTATATATGCAGGCAAAATCCTCATACACATAAAATAAAATAAGTTCCTAAAATTTTTAAAAATTATATAAAATGTTTGACAAATGAATGGATCAAAAAATATGGTTATTTGGGCTGGAGAGATGTCTGCTCTTGCAGAAGACTGAGGTTCAAATCCCAGGACCCACATGGCAGCTAACTGCCTGTAACTCCACTTTCAGGAGATCCAATGCATTCTTCTGGCCTCTGTGGGCACTGTGCAACAGAGGCGAACTAACATTCAGGCAGGCAACACATTCATACACACACACACACACACAATATAAATAATAAAATATTTTTTTATAAAACATGGTCATCAAGAAGAATATATGTCATTTGCAGAAAATGGATGATGGCACTAGAAATCATCATGCTAAGCAAAATGAACTAGAAGCAAAGACAAATGTAACATTTTTTCTCTCAAAGTGAAGACATGACAATGCACAATGTATGAAAGTAGAAGGGAGAACACACAGGGTAAAGGAAAAGACAAGTGGGAGGGGAAGGGAAAGGGGACACGAGAGAGTACGTGAACAATGTAACAGAAATACACATATGAAAATGCCACAACGAAGCTCTAGCTAAATGACATGAACCAGAAATTGCTTCTGTATTCAGATATTTTATAGAATAAAAAAGATGAAAAACTCCATTTTCTTTTATTAATATTTCTTTTTTTTCTTTTTAATTTTCTTTATTTGACCAGTTAGTATACATAGGCAATAAATATAAGAAGTGTCCATATAAATCCAATTAGTTAACATCTGAGTCCAGTTTTTGTACAACCCAGGGTCCCCAAGTCCAGTTGAAGAGGTTTGCTTACACAAACATGTTGATCAAAAAATAAATCCAATCTGTTTTCCTGTGATCTCACATTTCATCCCCCCAGAAGTCTGTCCTTTAATACCAGCACTCAGGAGGCAGAGGCAGAGGGATCTCTTAGACTGATGTCAACCTGATCTATATAGTGCATTCCAGGCCAGATGGGGCTGTAGGGTGACTCTGTCTCAAAAATTTAGTGCATCTCCTTTAGCCAGGTACAGTGGCACACACCTTTAATCCCAGCACTCGGGATGCAGAAGCAGGTGGATCTCTGTGAGTTCAAGGCCAGCCTGGTCTACATAGTGAGTTCCAGGACAGCTGGGGTTATAGGGAGACCAAATACTCCTCCCGGCAAAAAAAAGCTAAGAAAGACCTTGTGGAATAGATCAATTCAGATGCCTTTTATTTCTTTATTTTCCTTGTTAATTCCCAATCTGTAACTTTTTTATTTCAGGGTTAGATTTTAAAGTTCCATGGGCATACAAAAGCGTTTTCTGCTAAGGATTAATGGTTTCCGTTATACCTAGAGATTTTGTACCTAGATTCCTACAGTCTCCTTTGAAGGTGCCCAGAGGCACCCCTGTGAGGTAAAGCTCAGCTTACTGCACTTGTGGGAGTAAAAACATGTTTTGTTTTGTTTTTGGTGTTTTTGAGACAGGGTCTTCCTGTAGCCCCAACTGGCCTGGAACTCACTGTGTAGACCAGGCTAGCCTTGAACTCACAGCAATCTGCCTGCCTCTGGGATTAAAGGTGTGCACCATCATGCCTGGCAAAAACATGCTTTTAATTGGGCTTTTCAGTTATTGTTTTGCATGTACATACCCTTTTCGCAATGCTCTTCTATAAGGTAGTAAATCTTCATTTACATCTCCCTCAGTGGGAGGGTCAGTCACACTAAATTACTTCTACTTGGCAGAATACTCAAAACATGCATTGTCATACAGCAAATCATGACAGATTACCGCACACAGTAAACTAGCCTAGGCAGACAGATATTCAGATAAGTCCTAATGCAGTCTCTTCATCTTAAATTGCAATACCTAGAGTGCAGATTGTCTGAGAAGAATGTTTTATGAACCATAACTACCCAGAAGTACTTAAGATCTATTAGTTGACAAGCTTATTCAAATATTATTTATTGAACATTTACTTAGTATCAAAGAATGACATCCAAATAAGAACAAAATAGCCATGGTCTCCCAGAGCTTTTGAATCAGAGGTGGAGACAGAGTGACAGGCACCATCAGCATTCAATTCAGACAGTGCTTTGAGAAGGAACAGAGTGCTGGAGAAGCCAGCGTGGTGCCTGAGGCCTGTGGGAGGTCTGTCTGTCTGTAACTCTAAGTCATCCAAATCTAAACTGCAGGGATGTCTGTTTGTAGGCTTGCACTGCCTTAGTGACCAAGCAAGAGATAATCCCCAGAAGAACCAATAACGTGGACAGAATCCTGGCTAGTGATTCTCTTTAAGTGCCAGGTTTTTTCCATCAATAATTTTTTTTTTCCTACAGGCTCTAGCATTTAAGAAGACATGTAAATAGAAGTATCCTCTGATTATTTTTTGAAGGCTTCTTGATTTTTATGTCTCTAAAGCCTTTCCACACATTTTTTAACATTGCATTTTTATGACAAATTATGTAGATTAACTGATTTTCTTACAAACGAAGCAGATTCTCATGATTTAAAATAGTTTCCAAGCTCACAGCTATGCCTTCATTATATAACTCCTATTATATTTATATCATTTTATATTTGAACGTTGCTTTCTGCAGAGAGAGAAAGAGAAAGGATAATATATTCCTAAGGTCCAAAATATCCCCCTTGGAATCCAAAGATCATGAGAGATGAGGACAATGGATCTGTACATAACACAGCTCAGCTCTGGCTCTTGAGAATTTAGAGGTGTGTGGTTCTGCATGATTGGGGAATGGTTCTTTTGAACACAGGTAGCAGGTGAATGTATTTATTCCGAGGCCATTTACAGAAATGTGAAGCAAGTGGGAAGGCAGGATTGGTTTCTTTATCCTATAAAATCTTGAGAAAGTCTGGTCTGCTTAAAGTCTGGTGTGCTAACAGGTAAACAGTTGCACTTTAGGCACCAAAGAGAAAAAAAATGGCATTTTTTTTTTTTTACATTCCATTATTCTTTTTCTTTTAAAATGAGATTACCTCCTTCAGACATTGTAAATGTATTTTTCCAAAACACATTCTATTATGTGTAATTATAAAAGCCTGGCCTGTCGGATGTGGTGGCACGCGCCTTTAATCCTAGCACTGGGGAGGCAGAGGCAGGCGGATCTTTGTGAGTTCAAGGCCAGCCTGGTCTACAGAGTGAGTTTCAGGACAGCTGGGGCTACAGGGAGACCCTGTCTCAAAAAGACCCAAAATAAAACAATAAATAAAAAAAAGGCCTGGCTCCCAGGAAGGGTCATTTTGAGTGTGGAGTTACCCTAAGGAAAATAACACCATGGAGTTTAATCAAAGCATTTAAGACTTGAATATGCCTCACCTCATGTTCTTTAATATATAACATTTATTTTTTTTTAATTTTATGTATTTTTGTATGTGTATGAGTGTTCTGTGTGCATGTAGGTTTGTGTATCCGTGTTGTGCAATGCTGTGGAGGTCAGAAGAGGGTCTCGGATTCCCCTAGAACTGGAGTTCTCCTGGAATTGGAGTTACAGACGGTTCTTAGCCGCCATGTGGGTGCTGGGGATCGAACCCGGGTCTTCTGCAAGAGCAGTCGGTGCTCTTAACCGCTAGGCTATCTCTCCAGCCCCATAACATTTATTTAAGTATCATTCCAAAATGACTTTTGGTTAAAACCTTTTTTGCTATTATCAAGTCTACTATTAACTTAGAAAATTATACTTCCATTATGTAAATTAGCGTTCTGTTTCCTACCTGCAATCTTGAATTATGGAATTATAATTTTCTTTCTATATCCATGCTGATAAAGACACTTAGGAAGACAATGTTGGCAGCATAGGTCAAATATCAAGAATTAAGTAGCTATTATAAAACTTAAAAAGTGAATGGGAAAGTTGGTGAGCTATTTGATATGTGCTGGAGTCTATGTGCCTTTCATGATGATTATCTCTAGAAGGCCAGCTCTACCTGGCTTCTGTTGCCAAATGTTTTAACTCTTCACAGATGAATGGTCTGAAGAGAGGGAGCAGCACCTGTTCTGCAGGTGAATGGCTGGTTTTCAGCAACAAACAGGTTAGGTGGGTGTTGTAATTTTCTCTGTTTTAATTTTTTTTTTATTTATTTATGTGTATGAATGTACTGTCTGCATGCAAGTTTGTGCACCCGTGTCGTGCAATGCCGCGGAGGTCAGAAGAGGGTCTCGGATTCCCCTGGAACTGGAGTTCTCCTGGAATTGGAGTTTCAGACGGTTCTCGGCCACTATGTGGGTGCTGGGGATCGAACCCGGGTCCTCTGCAAGAGCAGTCGGCGCTCTTAACCGCTAGGCCATCTCTCCAGCCCAATTTTCTCTGTTTTAAGGAGCTCTTGAGCCACATTACCTCCACCAATCCATGTGCCAATATGGCTGCCAGAAAGTCAATATCAGTCCAAATATTCATAAATAATTAACGAGTCCTCTGTCAATGTAAGAGATGAATGCGTACCCTACAGTGAATCATGACTCATACTGCTAGTGTTTTCCAGCACGGCTCTTGCTCTGTTGTTCTTTTCCTAAACCCTTCAAGCCTTTCCTGTGTCTGGCAATGAAAGTCCATGTCCCTCTAATGCCTATTTCCCAGAACTGTGTTCTGTCCTCTAGAGGTGCTGGGAAAGTCAAATTCTCTGTTCCACATGCACTGGGATCACTGTATTTGGAATATGAAACCCAACATTTACTGCTGTTAACATCCATTTTAAAGTCTAGTATCATAAAGGTTGATTCCTCTGTCATGACTCCCCAAGTCTTGGATTGTTCCATGTGGAGCCACTGTTTGCTGAATTCTCATAGGATTTTATTAGAGGCTCAAATTATACCATTTTTCTTTTTGTATTGTTATTTTTGGACTTATCCCTCCAGAGAAACAAAGTCCATGTGGACAGAATATATCTTTTGCTGTAGACATGTAATTGTTAAGTGCTTGCTGGCTGTAGAACTTAGAGTTCTACTATCCTAGTAATGTCTATATATACTTGATTTCTGAGAAGCAGTTAAATGAAAGTAGAGAGAAAACATTTGCTTCAAGTTTTAGAAATATTTACCAATTTGGGGTGAAAAGGAATGAAAGAACATATTTCAAGTCAATATTTTCATGTTATCCTCAAAATGTTTCAGTGTAAGTTCTAATAGTCATTTTGTGTCAGTTTTAAACTTGGCTGCATTTCATATAAATTAATAATCATATTGCAGATTAGAAATGAATGTACTCTAGTGATAAAATAAACGAAATTTAACAAAAATTCACAGAGTAAGATGATGTTCAGGAAGTGTGTAATGCAAGCAGTCTATCCTTTCCAGTAGTACAAAGTCAAATAGTTCATTATTTAATCCACAGTCATGGATGAGCAGTTAATGAAAAGTTTCTCAGTGTTTATGGGTACCCATAGGTTCAGAATAAAGAACATATGACTGTTTACTATTTCATTTATTTATACTAGTTCAGGAGTGATTACTTAGTATATTTCTTACTTCAACAGTTTTTCAATCCTATTACAAAATAAGTGCCTATAATAATATATACTTTGGGCAATGCAGAATAATTATAGCTTAAGCTTTTGCAAGTCCATTCCAGGATTTGGAATTTTAAACTGCTTTCACAAGAAAACTCAGACATGAATACCTTCATAACACATTTACATGGTCAGCTTATTCTCCTCTGTAATTTTGCTGAAGCAAAACTGTAAAATTGGAAAACGCCAGCACTATGAATCAGGTGCGATTCACTGTACAGTACTCATTCATCTAATTACTCATTAACAGAGGGACTTTGATAATTATTTATGGACTGATATTGAGGACAGTTATTCAACGGCTTCTATCCTCCAAATTCTCCAGATCTCTATGGAGTTCATACAATCAAATAATTTTGGAAATAGAGCTGTTGTGGTCCACATAAACCTAACTTCCCTGTTCTGTAACTAAAGATTTGAGCCCTTGGGTATTGAGGTTCAATATCATTTAATTATTTATTGTAACTAGAAGTAAGATTTTTACATTCTTAGCTCAATGAATAGATTGCTACAATGAGCAGAAAAAATTCTAATGGTTATAGTTTTGTGAAATATTTGGCATGTTGAAAATGGCTTCTAATCCAAGACTGCTCTTTAATTATTTGTAATTGGATACTTTGTTTTAATTTTCCCTAGTGTAACTGCTTGTTTCTCTTAAGGGTTTCTTTTGAGTTGAAGCTTAAAACTAATTATCCCTTCAAAGGTCTTTAGCAAGCTTCATACTGATTCTAGATAAAGGAGAAGGAATATGTCTGTCTTTATGCTGAAGTCTATAAGCTACCTGGAGTTCAGTTGTTTTCCAGAAAAAAATACTAGAATCTTTAATATTTTGGTATTCTACAGATGGCCCTCTTTTAATTTTTCTTTAGGATAAACATAATGATAATATATGTGTGCAAGTCTGGAAAAAGACTATGCCAGAGAGCATTTTGAAAAGGAGAAAAGATGCTTTACCTGGTGAGCATATGAGACGGTAGGCATGTTTGCAGCGGTAGCTGCTTTTGGCTTGTGCATTATCTGTTTTCCATTAAACTTCTCGAAGAAAGGCATTTGCTTGTAAGATTCTTTATATTTTAATATTGAATAATAGGGGAGCTAAAGTAAACCCAATAAAGTTACTGCCATTCAAAGACATTGAATTTTCAGATCCAAATTTAGTGGTGTTCAATTGGACTTGTGAATTAACAGCAATGAAACCCTGGCTGGAGTAGATCCGTGAGCATATTTAGCTGGCTCTCAGAAGCTTACTTTGAAATAAATTCAAAATCTATTTTATCATTTTACAATAAAACTTTCCCAAGTAGTAATGACGTTTTATAGTAATGCAGAAAAGAATAAGAAGGTACATAAAATGGAAATTAGAGGCATCTCTGTGGTTTATTTCTGTGACAAAGTGACATTTTATAGAACAACTTTGTTCTCTATAAATGTAATTCTTCAAAGAAGAGAAACAAAGAATATTTATAACAGTAAGATGCTTGAAAAAGTTTAATTTGTGAAATTACAGGTACTTAATCTGGGCTATAAAGACATAATTCTTTCTGGTTTCTTCCGTAGTTTAAAAATGTGCCATTTCCAATGAAAATTAGATCTATATTTTAGATTTGGTGTATGGAATATGTAACCAGCAACACTAATAAATACAAGTGATAAATATAAATAAGAGAAAATTGTAGTTGTCTTTAGATGGAATTTAACACAGACTTCTAAACATCATGTAAGAGGTTTTGTGTTAGGTCTCTTAGGAAACTATGAAACTGAATGGTTCAGAGCCCTCCTTTCCAGTAGTTGCTCCTATCTATGATACTGGACCATCCATCTTCTGAGCAAGCCAGTCAGTGCTTCCTATTCGAATCTGATGAGATTTCAAAATCCTTTCTACAACCCTGACCTATAGTGTGCTCCTGTCCTACTCTCTTTCCTTTTGATTGATGCTATCATCACCAGCTTTCTCCTCCTTACCTCAACTGTCCTGCTTCAGGACATTTGCATGCCTGCCTCTGCCTCCCAAGTGCTAGGATTAAAGGCATGCGCCATCACACCCGGCTTGATCACTGTTTCTAATGCTGAGATCCACTCATACTGTCCATATATTCTTCAAATTCATCTTCCTCAATTTCTATACTTTCTAACATCAATACATACCTTTCCATCTTTTTAAAAAGGTTTTATTTATTTATTTATGTTTGTGTGTGTGTGTGTGTGTGTGTGTGTGTTTGTAAGGGTATTGCTTGCATGTAGGTTAAATATACCCATGTTGTGTAATGGCCATGGAGGTCAGAAGAGGGCACCAAATCCCCTGGAACTCTACTTATAGATGGTTGTTATCTGCCACGTAAGTGCTGGGGACTGAACCCAGGTCCATTATAAGAGAAGGCAGTGCTTTTAACCACTGGGCCATCTCTCCAGCCCCTACATTTTCCATTTTCTAATAGAATGCCATCACTTGGAAGTAGGAAGGCTTATATTCAGCATTCACTGTGATGTTTTCCCTCCATAAAATATTGCAGTACTCAAGTCTTTCAGGGAAAGCACAAGCCAAGGGCTGTGTTTCCTAATACTGTAATAGGATATGTCACTCAACAGTGTAAATTGTGGATGGAATCAATCTTTGAGCCTGAGCCAGTGCTCTGGGATGACTTTAAGCAGTGTCATTCTTTCAGACCATTTCCTGTTAAATGGGCTTAATTAACTCTCATAATTTTGATAATAATGCTATTTTTTCTTTAGATTATTTTCATTTGCATGAAAAGACATTATTTTTTGAGTAATGATGTAAATACACCTACAATTGTTATAAATAATCCCATTTTTAGAATATACATTGTTTGACAATAGATCTTAAATATGAAATTGCTTCATTCTTTTCTAATTAGCCTCCTCTTATTTGGAGTCTTAATAACTAAAACAACAGAGATTCATCATGTTTTTAGTCAAATTAGTAAGCAGATTTTCTTCTTTATTACTTTGCCATAAAAACTTATTTAGCACAAAATAAGGATGTTGTAGCTTTGCCAGCCAATATTTGATTCCATAAAGACATAAGTGTTTCTCATTCTAACCAATCGTTGGAAGGATCATCTAATTATATCTTCACTTCTAATTCAGCAATCTGTTTTTCCAGTTGTTTCAATCTGGCCTATCACTCTTTTTCCTGCCATCAGAAAAATATATTCTAGCCCTTCATAGCATTGATCAAGGAATTTTCCTAAATGAATTACTACTGTTCCTTGTAGACAACACTGGAAGCTATAAACAAATATCATCATTTGTTCAACTAATTAGGAAAAAAATCACCAAGAGAATTTAAAACTAATTTCCCATAAAAGCAAGAGTCACGAATGATATAATAAAATGGTTCTCTCTCTCTCTCTCTCTCTCTCTCTCTCTCTCTCTCTCTCTCTCTCTCTCTCTCTCCCCTCTCCATGAGAATATGCGGTCCATCACCCCATATTGAGAAAGCACATCCAGGTGAGAAGATGAAGGAGAGGGATTGAACAGAAGGTACAGCCAGAAGGGGAATGTAGATCACAAAGCACAGTTCAGTTTACCAGGGAAGACAAGACTGCACCTCAGGTTTAGAGTGGGGCTTTCTGAACAGACACACAGCCAAAGTTAATTACATACAAGTCACAAAAAACAAGGTAGACAGTTGTGATGATGTAGTGAAGGCTAATCTTCTTAAATTATACACATAGCACTCATTTTCCTTTCCTTTACCTTTTATCTGGCTTCTAGCATGCATAGCACTCATTTTCCTTTCCTTTACCTTTTATCTGGCTTCTAGCATGTAGCAAGGCAATGTTCCCATCTTGTGCAAAAAACAAGACTTGGCCACCCTATCTGAAATTTCAGTTCACCCACAAGTTCATATGTTCATATTTAAAAATCACCTCATTGCAAAATCATTGATAGCTTCTAGCCACCATCTCCTTGGGTTGGACAGTTCTTTTGGGCATGAGCCTACTCTTGACCACAAACAATAAAGGACTCTTAATTGGAAAAAAAGTTAGTAAAGGCCTTGTATTTAATACACATAAATAGAGAGAATATGTCATGCTTGAGGGTTTATGATTTAGAAATGGAGAAAGTTAAAAGCAAGAAAGTTGACAAAAAGGAGAAGAGAAGAGACAGTAGGAGATAAAGTGAAAAAAGGAGGGAAGGAAGGAAGGAAGGTAGGAAGGAGGGAAGGAAGGAAGGAAGGTAGGAAGGAGGGAAGGAAGGAAGGAAGGAAACAAGACTGATCTTTAAGAAGTGATCTTCTGGCCTAACTACCAATGTCTAACTTATTGGCTCCAATTTCTAAGCACATGGAGGGGCTTTCTCTCTTTCTTGCTTCACCTCATCTTTCTGTCTGGACCGACACATTCTAGGGAGCATTTCCTCAGCCTCTTGATCTTTCCTGACTATACATGTGTGCATAATGCTGTACTAGTCCTTCTCCCTGTTCCCTTTTTTGTGTGTAAATTTTTACTGAATTTTGTGTTTCACCCTGACCACCTTAGTCATCTTTATACCCCTTCCCCTATTGGCATCATCCCATGGCCTCCCCCAGTGGAATGTGTTCTGTCATTTACGTTAAGAGGCCAGTTAGTGTCCCCAGATGCCCCTCAGTACAAATTCATCACTAAGGTCTAGCCAGCCTATTTAGAGTCCCTCCCTTTAAGAAGATCAGCAATTTCTCACCCAGAAATAATCAGCTGCCAATAGTTCTTCAGCTTAGATTGCGGCCTGCTGCCCATTTCCACAGTTCTATGCTGAGTTTTTGTCTACTTGAATTTACATGGGTCTTGTGCATGCTGACACTATTGCCATAGGTTCATACGAGCAGGGTCCCAGGAGCCTGTAGGACTATATTTCCATTTTAATGACTATGAGTCATTTGACAATTGTTCATTTCATGAAGCCTCTCTTTATTTAGTCCAGAAAACTATCAAGACTTATGGTGCTGTTTTTGAGTACCTAATTCAATGCCTTGCATAACATATACACTCACAAATCATGAATGCTCACAGAATGAATGCCTATGAAGGGGTCTTACAATGTCTCTCATTTTTTTCACACTTCAGTGGGAAATAACAGCACAGGCAGCTTTTTTAGGGTATCTTTTCTCTTTGGCACTTTGAAAAGCAGTTAAACCCTCAGAATAATACATACAAAGCAGTATCTGCATTTTTCAGAAAGGTAAAATAACTTGCTCAATGCTATGCAAGTACGAAGAATATGTAGTTGGTTACAACAGGACATGGTAGAAAAGACCTTATTATTCAGAGTTAAAATGGTGATCATTTCCCCTCTAGCTGAGACACTGAGAAGTTATGGTGTTCAGGGAAAGAGTCACATCTCAGTCTAATTGATCTGCATAACAAAATGTCATAAACTCTGTGACTTATCAATAACCAACAGAAATTTATTTCTTACAGTTCCATTCAAGATCAAGAGTATGGTGACATAGGTATCTGGTAAGGGCTTCCACCATGCCTTCAGGGCGGAAGAGGCACAGTACCACTCTGGGAACATTTGTCTAACTCCTGAGGCCTTTACCCTCCTTACTTCGCTACTCCGTATGCCCAAGCATCACCTAATAACAACACAACTTGATGATTTGATGTTCAGCTTGTTCATCAGAATGGTAACATAAGAATTCACACCAAACAACTTCATGTTTCACTGAGATGCCACTTTTCTTTTTCTCCTCAATGTAGAGAATGTATTTGCTTTATCTAAACCATAAGTTCTTATGAAGATCATACAACATAATCAGTGTGATCTGAAAATACCATTTAAAGTCATATAGCAGTTTGATTTGAAAATATATCATTATAACAAACATATGATAATTTTATATGTTGTCCCTGATAGCTACTATGCTGTTTTGTTATTGTTGAGACAATGTATCATTATGTAACCCAGGCTATCTTTAACTCCTTTTCCCCCAGGATATATTTCTCTATATCTCTCTATATATAATTTTTGTGCATTTCCTAATTTTACTCATAGACACCCTCTTGTGTCTGTAACCCCCCCTACCCCCACATACTGCTCAGCAGATTCCATGCATTCTATCATATATGTTAAGGCTCATTGAGTCAAGTTTATGGCCAGATGTCCCTCGATGTGAGTTCATCCACTGGATCCTGTTCAACCTATCATCACTCCCTTAAAGAAGACTAAGTCCACCTCTTCTCAGAAGAAACCAGCTTCCAGTAGTTCCTCAGCTAAGGTTGAGTGCCCCTGCCCATTTCTTCAATTCTATGCTGGGTTTTGTCTGATTGAGTTTGGATGAGTTTTGTGCATGCTGACACCACTGCTGTGAATGCATGTGACCAGTTCCCAGAAGCCTAGAACACTGTTTCCTTGTCATGCACTACCCATGGCTTTTACAATCTTTTTGTCCCCTCTTCTGAAACTTATCTCTGAGCCCTGGGGGAGGGGTGAAGTTTAATATAGAAGTGTTATCCAGTGAAACACACTCTGCAATCTCTTTTTTTCTACACTTAGGCTAGGTATGGCCTTCTGTGTTTAATTGCCTTCTGTTACATGTGAGAGTTGTGAGCTCCATTAGTATTCTCTGTACCCCCTGATCCACATTTTCCTCAAGCCTGTTTTCCTGTCTTAACTCCTTGGTCCTTTCCTGAGGCTCTTCATTGTCCTGGCTCAGCATTTCCCCAGGCCCTTCTATCAATAATGCTCGGTCCTTTGTGGAAATCACTCATTTTTTGATGTTTTATTATCCAAGTTGATTATCCTCTTAGTTTTTCCTTTGCCATCTAATGTCCTGCTCCCTGTGTTTTCAACAGTTACTGAACTCTTTAACATCTGACTGTCAACTTTTCTCTTTAAACAAATCCTGCCTTAATCAGACAGGCATGCTGTTCATGAAGCTTTCCAACAGTGTGGGTAGTGTTTCCTAACTGAGCCAAGTCCCACAACTGTCTACTATGTGCACCTCAGTCACCATCCTCATGGCCAAACACTAACTTTTCCTTTAGAATTTTATACTGGAATATCTTCCAGCTTCTTATACCATTCTTTTCTCATAACCTTGCTTTCACTGCATGTGCAATTGAATTTACTTGAGCAGTAAACCAAATTCCTTTGTCACTCATTTTCTGTCTATTCCAATCTTCTACACAGAACCTCATGGAAACCCTCAACTCCTTTACACATTCTCTGCATCAATCCATCTGTTTTATCTCTTGCACACAAACTGATGACCTGCATTTATAAGTCTGCATGTGGCAACTAACTAGCATGGTGTCAATGTAAATTCATTGTCCATTTAGGTCTGTGACAACTGACAAGTTCTGAGTCACTCTAGTTCATTTCTTGGAGACTCATTTCCTTAACCTTCCAATTCTATAAAACAGAAGTGTGGCTTTTCCTTCAAAGATAATGTAAAATCCAAAAGATGGAGCATTATCAATATTTCACTTCAAAAAGCTTGACATGCTTACATGAGTTTTCTTTTCCACCATTTTCCTTTAGTCATGAAAAGTGAATCCTTCTAGATTTTGTCACATTGATTCAAGAGCCTGAATTCACCCACTACTTGTTTGCTTATATTTCAGTATTTTTTTTCCCTCGGATGCTATCTTATCATTGTTCTTCACATCACTGTCAAGTTTCTAGATCTAATTCCATACATTTACTATCTCAGATTCTGTGGCTGTACCTAATCTCTTTTGTTACATTATTTCACTGAAATTAAGCTGGCTGTGATAACATCAATCCCTACTAAATTCAATTTACATTGTTTCATATATGTGTGTGTGTGTGTATATATATATATATTACTTGCTGTTCTCAATGTCTAATGATTATGTCCTCCTTCTTGCTCTCACACATATACTGTCTATGTCTCTACACTCTGACATCCTTCTCCCTGTGATACTCACTTGGTAACCTAGCATTTAATCATTGCTATTTGTAACTACATTTTGCATCCTGCTTGGATGCAAAATGTAGTTACAAATAGCAAATGATACAAACATCTCTGAGTAACTTCCTCCATTCCTGTGACTTTTACTACCACCTATTTGCTTGCATAGAACTATAGCTTAGGTCTTTCCCCGAATTCTATGTTTCTACATCCAAACAGAGTCTTCCTTGATCCTAATTATCTGAAAACCGATTCTCCATTTTCTCCTCTCTGTTTTTTTTTTTTTTCCCCTTTATGTGCCCAACTTTAGTGGGTTGTTCCAACATTAATTACTGAAAGAAATCCTGGAATTCTAACCTCTCAGGATCCATCCAGAAAATTTTACACAGCGACATTTATCTCTACTATATCTTTATGTGTCTCCTTTTCAATATGATTATAATTACTTTTACCTAGTTTAATTTGCTTATTTTGGTTATCAAAATATTTCTCTAAATAGTCTCCCATCCTAAACACATTGTTATCAAAGTGGCCATTCTAAAAAGGAACTAGTAAAAACATCAAGTTGTTTAGCAATACATAAACTTATCCTTTACAACATGGTACTATTTCACTTTCCAAATTTACTGCTCTGAAAATACTTTTGGCAGATAACTCTTCTATCAGATTTACCAGAAAATTTTGTTTGTTAGAAAAGAGAAATTTAGGAGAGATCACAGCAAGCAACATTTCTGAATCTTGTATGATTCTGGAGCACTAGTTCTTTTCATATGCAAGAGTTGATAAAAATCTTAGAACTAGTAGCATTACAATATTAAGGAAATTAAGGAAAATGATTAAATAACAATGTATCTGCTTTTCCATATTCTATCATCAGGATAAATATATGTTTTTGTAGATGGAAAACAATGAAATGTTTCAGAAAAAATTGACAAAAATAACTTCGATACTGTGTTGTATATAAATTGCTGGAAATAAAATTCTTTTGAGGTAGTTTTCAAAACATAATTAATTAATTAATTATAATGAAAGAAATGAAAATATATACAGTCTTTCTACATTTATCAAAAAGAGTATACTCTCTATAAAAAACAAAACAGAACACAAACCTCTCTGTTCACATCCAAGGGTTGAAGTGTTTGTAGGTTTATGCAATTCTAAATACAATATAGAACATAAAATATCTTGTTGCTATATACACAACTGAATCATTAAGAGTGTTTGCTACTCAGAAAAATAAAAAAAAAAGAATGTTTGCTACTCTTTCAAGGATAGACGTTCAGTTCCACATGGATGGTTCATGACTGCAGCTACAGGGGATTGATTCAGTGTCTTTTTCTTGCCTACATACACACACAAATGCACACACATTTATATGTAAATAAAAATAAAACTTTAAAAACAAAAAGTACATTTCTTTCACTACTCAAATGTAACTGAATTTCTGTCAAGATTTTCAGTATGTAAACCATCCCAAACTTTAGGCATTTAATCATTATAAAGGAATAATATAAATATTAACAATGAAAGGCACCAGTAAGGCAGATTTCTTGTTTAATATATGTAATGTTAGTTTCTGGTCATTGGTCAATTTTTAAGCATGGAAACTAAGGTGAAATTTGTATTTTCTACACTTAAGGCAATCAATAAGTAGCTGATTAATTTTTCAAAAGGATGACCTCTAACTTAAAGGGTCCAATTTCTATAAACTTTCTGTTTGAGATTTTACCTGGAACTAACAATCCAAGCTGAAATATTCTTGAGGCAGAACTTCTACCTTAAAAGAAAACATATGCTTTAGAAAAGGTATTTCTTTTGCTTAATTGAATTCATTTGTAGATTTTTTTTTAATGTCTGGATGACATAGTACTAAGGTGATAGTGATATCAAAGACCGAAAATAATGTCTTAGAAACAAATACCATTTGGTCCTGGCTCCTCTACACCTCTGACTGCTAAGACACACAGTGAGATCATTTCAGATGGGAAAATTTGTCCTCAACCGTTATGTTGACCACAATAGTGATAGCTCTCTCTCTCTCCCTCTCTCCCTCTCTCTCTCTCTCTCCCTCTCTCCCTCCCTCCCTCCCTCCCTCCTTCTTCCTTCTCTTACCTGAAGATGTGCTACTTTACTTTCCCAAGTGCTTATGTTTTTTAAACATAGGTACTCAGGCTTTGTACCTGAGCATATTCCTCCACAAATACTTTCTTGGAAGCTTTCAATTTTTTCATCATCCTTCGGTTCTATTTTTATAATGTAAAGAGGAAAAATAGAAATATATAGTAAAGGCCATTTTGATAATAGAATACCCTTACTACCCTATTTTTCAATCAAGAAAGGAAATGAACATCTTAAAATTGACGTCTGTGCTTTTAAGTAGCTTATTCAGTTATGCAACTTTGCCTGGGAAATATAAACAAATTGATCTACTGTAGGTAGGGTACTGATGGAAGACCAGAGAAGCAAGTCTACTTATTAAGGCAGTGAGTTTATTGGGATGACTTACAGGAGTATGCATGGGGGCTTATTTACAGGAGACTTACAGGTGACTTAAGGGACTCAGTTCCTGAGAAGTCCAGCCCAGCATGGGCGAAGACTTGTGAGAGCTGTGTCCTGGAAGCTACCAGCACAACTTTTGGGTAAGTCAGCTGATTGGAATGTCTCTTCTACCCAACAGATGTTACTATTATGTAAACTTGGAGAACAGACTTGTGAATCATGTAACATTTATCATTAATTAATTAATTAATTAATTGATTAACTAATTTATTTATTATGTGCATGAGTGTTTTACCTGTATGTATGTAAGTTAATTGTGTGGAGGTCAGAAGAGGTTGTCAAATCCTCTGGAACTGAGTGATGGACAGTTGTTAGCTGCCACATGGGTGCTGGGAACCAAGTTTGGGTCCTTGACAAGAGCTCCATCTTTCCAGTGCTGTAGTTTTCTGAGCAGTGTTTCATTTACTTCCTGAAGCTTATAAGCTTTATATACTTCCACAGCGTTTTAAGCACCTCTACTCACTTCAGGAGGGAATATTGCAATTTGCAGAAAATAACTGCATACCACCCCACTTCTCTGCCCCATCCTTCATGAGGGGGTGATAATAGACAAATAATTATTTTATTCTGTCTGTGACTGCTCACTGTGCCACTATACTGCTGACAAAGTCACTTCTCTTCAGGAGCTTGACTGATTAAAAATCTCTGAAAACCACCTTCCTCTGCATAATAGAAATCTTCCTCCATGATTGGACAAGGCTGATAGCAACAGAAATCTATAGGCATAAGCACAGATGCTTAAAAGACAATTTGATAAACACATGGCACCCACTCAACAAAACAATAGTAGTTGCTTCTCCACTAAAGATTTCTCCAGCCACACACTTTTAGCCAGGTTTATAGTACCAGGTGGGAGCCCTCTTCTGTGCCTTAAATCCAGTAAGAAATCGATTACATCATTGTGCTAACATTGCAAAGGCATATTCATCTTTCCTTGGCAGCATAGCATACAGGATCTATAACTGAGCAAGTGTGTGAGTGACAATTCTGCTTCAGGCTTCAGCTGCCTGCATAGTGGCAGCATGCATTGCTAAAGACAGTCAGCAGGGTGGAAGCCCACAATCAGCACCATCTTGATTTCTTGAGCCAAAGTCTGCAGTGTCTTCAGCAATAAGGTCTACCATCCATTTCTGGCTTACAATGAGCAGCACTGGCAATAACCTTTATGGAGTGGTGGTTTGCAGTGTCTTCCTGGCCAACAGCTCGTAGGGAGTTAGCCTATCTTGGGATTGGGATTTTCACTCACTAATTTACAGCTCCTGAGAGTGATCTTTATTATGAGAGTACTTTGCCTTCCTTTAAATTTTTTTTAACTTCTCACTTTAAGATTCTTCCAGATGCTCTTATAAATTTGTGAAATATTCAAGGATTAGCCTTTTAGAAATAAATGATTTTTAGAGGCAGTGTTTCTGAAGGTCCACAGATTATCCATTCCATTGGTCTTGGGTGGCTAAGTGGATACTAAAAAGGAAATGTTAGCAAGATCCAGTACAGCATGAAAAGATTCCATCACTTCTATCAATTGTTTTATACAAAAATCCAAAGCAAAGTTGGGTGCAGCAGCACTCCCCCCCCCCCCTTGCTGTCCTTAGTCTTTGGGCATTTTCCAGGAGTCCCCAGGACTCCTAACCTCTATGTCTCTGGAGCCTTTGTAGAACTAGTAGAGCTGGCTTCCACTGATCTACCAGGCCTGTTAAGGAGAAGGAGGGTCATGAACTAGTCTACCATGAAGGTGATTCCCTTGTTTAGACAAACTGGAGACCAGCACTATGACTGATGCTTTTACAAGCTACAAGTAGCAACTGAAATGGTCCAGGCTAGATGAGCACTCTCCCTTCCCAGTGTGCTTTCTTGCAGAGAAAAATTGTGTGCTGCAAACTATGGAATAACAACTACCCATCCCTGGACAAGATTAATCTTTCCTATCTATCTATTTTACTGTTATGACTTTTCATGAAGTGTGCCTTGGACTTTAAAGTCTTCCAGAAGTTCACTAGCACCATATTTGGCTTTCTGCTGACTTTTTTTTCTATGGAAATACCAGCCAGACACGAGTTATACTATGCTTTTCACAGACTGGATAAACCTCATTGGCCTACTTTGTCCTTCTTTTACCTCCTCTTGATAGATTTTGCACTTTACCAACCCAATTTACATTCTCTGAACTCATAGTCATCACATCTCATCATGGAGCTCAGCAAAGTTACTAATGCCCGTATCTCAAGGACTCTGCTGAGTCAACCTCTACCTTAGCTCTGTGGTAAAGATAGATAGTCATAGTCTGGCCCCATGAACTGGTCATTAAATGTGATTTCTCTCGTTCCCAGTTCTCCTAGTAATGCCTGTCCTTTGTCCATTTTCTTCCTGTTTACAGAAACCCTAGCTGATGCTAACTAAATGTCTTTAACTGTTCATATGGGATTGATTTCACTCATATTGTATTAGATTAGGGAGCTTTGTATCAGAGAGGGATTTATAGTTATATTACTCAGTTTTCCCATTTCTATGACACTCAAACTGTTCCTCTTTAACTCCACATCCCCTAGCCTCATGAGCCAGGCTCTCATTGATTTTTCAAAAGTTTTTCCTAACTCAGAGAGTTCAGGTGCATATTATTCTATGTACTAAGCCATTGCTAAGGCCCCTCTCTGCACTGTGAATCAGGGATTTTTTCTTTCCCTTCCTTAGTACTAAAGTTCAGAACTGAGGGATAGCTTCTATCATCTCTACTACATCCTCTTTCTCCTCACTATTCAATTCTTCCCATGGATGCCCCACCCTCACATGGAAAAGCCTCAGTTGCATATTTCTGCACCAATTTCATGGCCCATGAAACCATTCCTCCCAAGTCATCTTTGGTTCTGTCAGTCCCCATTTAAGTACCAATTATATAGCATGAGATTGTCTAGGGACACACAAACTAATGTCTGCTTGCTCCAGATGGGGAACCCACGACCGACCAAAGAAATATTTTCACCCCTCTGGTTCAGTGAATTAGAGTTTATTAGAATTATTTATAAAAATGGAAGTGAGGGATTACTCACAAGAACAGAGGTGATTCACAGAGCTGTGTGGCTGGAAAGTCCAGCCCATCATGGGGACTCACGAATCCTGTATCTGAAGCTTGCTGCATAACTTGCAGAAAGCTTAACCGGTTGGAAAGTCTCTGCCTCCAGAAATTGCTGCTATTGTGGAACACTGGGCCACTGTGAACCTTCTAAATTTCAGGAGCTCCTGACACTTTTTTTTTGTTTACTTCCTGGGCCTTATAAATTTCATTTTCAGAATTTTATGAGCCTTTCTTTTCTCTCCAGGAAAAAATGTTTCAGCTTAAAGGAAACAGCTACACAACATATTACAGGTAATTTAGTCCATCTATCAAAGAATAATCCAGCAGCTCAACAGATAAACAGTTTAAAATTCAGACTTTACATACAGTTTAAAATAAATTCTTATTTTCAGAATAGCTTTCTATCTACAAAATGATACACGTATATTGGGTTTGTATATTCCAAACCTGGTCACTCCATTGTTAAAATCTTTCAATGTAATCCTTATTTTTCAAAACCAATGAATTGTTGTTGATATATTATTAGTCACTAAACCCCATATTTTTTTCAGGTTTTTGGATTCTTTTTTGATGTACAAAGAGCCCAATAAAATTTTAACTTTTTGGTAACATCATGTGTGAATAGAGCCTTCCCATCATTTCCGTCCCTCCCATAATCCCTGCAACTCTTCCCACACCCTTTGATTCCCCTCAATTCCTGTCCCTCTCCCTCATTATTACTGTTACATATACATGCATACATTTATAGATACACATTTATATAATGCATTGATTCCATTCAGTGATACTTCTGTATATCTAGATTTAGGGCTTTCTCACTTGCCAATAGATAGCATCTCAGGGAGCTAGTCCCTGAAGAAAACTGATTCTCCCTCCCTCAGCGTCCATTGATTGCCCATAGCTCTTCATCTTGATGTGGGACCCCAAGACATGCCAATCATGTATCTTGATATGAAAACTGGTTTTGCTATTGTATGCAGATACTGTTAGGTTACCCTATGGTGCAGATTTAATTGGTGTAGCTTCCCTATCATGTCTAAGTGCCTTGCCTCACAACAGGTGTCTTGTCCCCTTACTCTTACATTCTTTTTGCCCTGTCTTACTGGTAGATATTGAAATATAGATTTGTCAGTTAGGGCTGGGCACATCATGGTGATTATTCTCTCCATTTGACCAGTTGTGGAACTTTGGAACAGTCCTGTCTGTTGTTCAAAGAAGCTTCTTTGATGAGTGGTGAAATATTCTTATATTTACTTGTCTGTAAATATAAGAATATTTAGAATACAATAAGGAGTTAGATTGGTCTAGGAAAGTGAAGAAGTAGAATCTGTGAGCTCTTCAGCCCTGTGTACTTGGCTATGTTTACAGCACTGCACAGGATTTCCCCATGATGGAATGAGCCTTAGGTCAATTAGACAGCTCTTGATTACCGCCTAAACAAATGTGCCATAACTGCTCCATTAGCATTATTTGCTGGGCTGCTCATTGTGGTTCATAGGATTTATAGATGTGTAGGAACATTGATTACTTTTCTCCCTCAGCAATTTTTGCACTATGTTCTGATACTATAGGAGCTAATCTCCAGGGAGAAGACTTCCAGGTCAATTTCAGCTTCATTGTTCCAAGAATTAAGGCCAACAATTGAAAAATAGGACCCCGTTAAACTAAAACACTTCTGTATGGTCAAGGAAACAACCAATCAAATGAAGAGGAAGCCCACAAAATGGGAAGAAATCATTACCACCCATACATCTGATTAAGAATTAATATTCAGAATACACAGAATACTCAAAGCACAAAAAATCAAGAAAAACAAATGACCCATTTAAAAAATGGGCTACGGGGGCTAGAGAGAAGGCTCAATGGTTAAGAGGACTAGCTGCTTTGGCAGAGGACCTAAGTTTGGTTCCCAGCACCCACATGGCAGCTAACAATCACCCATAATTCCAATTCCAGGGGACCTAACACCCTCTTCTTAACTCCATGGTCACTATTCATTATGGGTATCTATCTATCTATCTATCTATCTATCTATCTATCTATGTATCTATCTATCTATCTATCTATCTATCTATCTATCTATCTATNAGGAGAGAGAAGGAGAGAGACAGTGCCACTCGCAGAGGCGTACTCAGTATAGATAATTAAAGCGCCCAATATCACTGGAGGAAGAGGGTACTCTTCATGACTGGGCGGGTGAGACCCCTAGAATCCCAACCACTAATACGATACACGTCGTCCTAGCAAATTGATTATCCAGATGCCTCGATCAGATAAAGCGCGTTGGCAATTGTGATTTAATCAGAATATCAAACACAATATGCGTATAATATGTCGCTATATGGTAAATATAAATCATGAGATAACGAGGCACACACTGCGTTTTCTACATCCTGATGATCACTACCCAGGAAGCACCCCAATAAAGCTGAACGCAACCCTGAAAGTGACTACGAGTGTTCATGTAATGCTGTTGCCCTATACGACTATGTACACATAATTGGATAGTACCGTATCTGCCCTAAATCCAATTATCAGTTATACATACTCTCACGCTAGCGCCGGACTTCAGACACTAACTTAAATACACACCACCATGTTTCGCTGTTACTGTATGATCACTAAGGATCCTCTATACTCAAATTCAAACAATACTTTTAGACTATGACTGGAACACCTGTGAAGAGCCTGGAATGATGAGAAAATGAAAGGAAGTGGGTGCAACATTCGGGATAGACTGCCTTAGACTCAGATCATATCTGGAGAGGCGCTGGGCACAGTACACATGTAGTAGGTATTTCACTTCTCCACGTTTTCACTCCAGTATGTAGAGATCTTTTGGCAATGAGGAGCATATCTCTTATCAAGTCTGAAAGTTTATGTTCCATTATCACATGTTCCAACGTTCCTAAGTATAAGAAAGCTAATTATGATGAGTGGTGAAAATATATCCTTTTAATTTAACCTAGTATGAATATCAAGAGAGTAATACTTACTCTAGATCACATACAATCATGTTTAATCATGGAGGACTACCTAAGATGTGTCACGAAGATTACTAGGACAGTAGTTGTCAGAAAAATTGGCACATAGAAAGAAGCTATTCTTTGCAAAGCACGAAGTAGAAGAATCTCTAGGCGTGACGGCGTAACTACAGCCACTAATCGGCTGTTAAACTATTCTAGATGTCGTATGGTTGAAACCAGAGAAAAGACTCGGCGCGCGGGCGAAACTACAGGGATAAAACATCGCTTCACACCATGCACTCCAGGGAAGTAGGAGACTATAAAAGCCGAGATCAATACAGTATGTGGGGAATCAGCTCACTGATTATCTCAACAGTACAACATAATTCTACTGCACCCTACAAAGCACGGCTCTATAAGTACTCAAATATGAGAATGAGCACAAGCTTACCTCGCTGTCACTCGAGTATAGTGCATAGGCTAATGGCGAGACTGGGCATGAACATCCAGAGATCCTATGGGGTTCATTAGAGCTCGAAAGAATTCTGCACTAGATGTGTAACGAGAAATGCAATTGATATGATTCTTTCTCTGATCCTTCAGGGCATATTGAGTTGCACCTGAGTGCGGATGACTATAGAAGCGTAGATCTCCAGGTGGAAGGCAACCAGTAGCTTACAACGCACAGGTCAATTCTCAACAATTTCATGAGAATCGACTACATAGAATATCACTAGGGCAGAACACAATTATAGTAATATTATCCAGTGAGGCACACCTCAATAATGGCTTGTGGGACGAAGAGCCGTGAACAACCAAGAAGACAACAATGGGAGGAAAAGAGCAAGACCCACAGCCATCCGTTCCACTAACACTGACCAAAGACACTTGTGCTGTTTGGTAATCACAATACAGACATAGGAGAGAACAATCATCAATGCAAGCACATGACTATCCAAACACAAATATGAGGTAGGAATAGAATATCTATTAAAGATTCAAACAACCCTCATAACCAGAAAACATGCAATCGTATCCAATCATTTGTGACCAACAAAAAGGGCCTCATTCTCTATATTTGACTAATGGACTGATCATGTACAATGTAAACTCATATACAAGCATTATGGATGACACAGAATTAACTCCCCATATCACAAGCAAACTACCTATAGAAAAGTAGGCGAAGAGATAATGATCAAATAAATGGAACAGCGAACTCAGTGCTTAAAGAAAAATAGAACTGCATACCAAGGAGGGTCTAAGAGCATGAAAGGTCATGCACATGAGTCGAGAGTAAGAGAGGAAACTCATGTTCTGCTCTAAAGTTCATGTCCAGTACAGGGCAAGCCCTAAGTTTCGTGTTTGTCCCATAAGCAAACCACACTACTCATAGCAGAAGCAAACAACGACAACCAATAAATTCCCAATTCACACCATAGGGGAAACACAATAACACCATTGACCTCATATGCTTGAAGAACACCTACATGGTGTACAATTCATATCACATAGCTATGTACGGTAGTAATCAAAACTAAATCTATCAACAGAGATGAAATCACATAAGTAACTAAGGTTCTAAATTCGAGAATCACGAGAAATAACTCAGGACTGTAGATGCAGATATCGGATCGTATGCGAATATATATATCTACTGTTCATATACTAGTCATTATTATTACAATTATCTTACTATTGCACATTACAGAACATACACCGACATACACTATTATTTATTTAATAATTTCTTATCACAGTAATAACAATCAAAGCACTACACAAGATCTCATGCGCACAAAGAGAAGGAATTAATGAACCAGAAGATAATAAAGAATTTACGCTCATTATGTATAGAATGTATTCAGGAGACGTGAGAGGCTGAGAGAGACTGACCCTAGAAGACTTGCACTGATATCAGAAGCATTGACTGCTCTTGCAGAGCACCCATCAATCTGAGGTTAAAGATATACACCTATGAGGGCAAAATCGCGCAAACACACAGATGGAACCGCATTGCTAGAAAAGCCACCTATGTCATAACTCAGCTCAATCCTCGCGGATGAACTAGCGACCAGTTTCGCGAGCGCGGAAAGTGATCCGAAACACCAACCAAATGAATATCGAAGTCTCTTTTGACCTAACGCGGCCATTGCACGACATTGGTGCACAAATCTGACATGCAGAAGGACACACTCATATAAATAAAAAATAAATAAATAAATAAATAAATAATAAATAATTTAAAGTGCTCAACATACTTAGCAATTAGAGAAATACAAATTAAAACAACTTTTAGATTTGCCTACTCTTTACTCAGCATACCACTTTCAGTCCAGTTCTACACCAAGAACGACACATTGCATTAAGTCATAGATCCCTCAGCTCTTCTTTCCTGGTGACTTCCTTAAGACTCTCAGAATATATTAATTATTTTATTTTTTATGCATCCTAGTAATTGTTAGAAATGTATTCATGAAGTTTGAAGTCGGTGAGATAAAATTCAGGAAAATATGCTCCTTTGTTATTATTAAGTTCATAGAGATGGTGGACGGCAAAGTCCAACGAGACAGCACATAAGGACTTAGTTGCTTGGAATGATTTTCCATCCTGGTATTAAAAGGAATGATTCATTACAAATTTAACCTAATAAAAAGTTTACTCATATTCCTAATCCATTTCTAGGTGATACTGTTTGGTCAATATATGCAACCCACGGGGCTGGAGAGATGCTAATTAAAATGCGGTTAAGAGCGCCGACGCGCTCTTGCAGAGGAAACCGGGTTCGATTCCCCTCAGACAACCCCAAATTGGCGGCCGAAGAGCCGTCTAGAAACTACCAGTTCCAGGAGATACTTCGTAGTCCAGAGCATCCGAGAACAGCGCTTTCTGACCTTCTGTCTGGACATTTGCACGTCACACGGGTGCAACAAACCATATCAGCAGAACAGTAACATTCATGTTACACATACTCAGATACCGAAATAAATAAATAAATAAAAAAAATAATTAAAAAAATATATGCAACCCACACACACAGAGCTTGAGATCATGCCACTTCTTTTTAAGGGCAGAATATTTATGTAAAGAAGGATATATTGAGAATTTAGTGGGGAGCATATGTCTTTTCTACAACAACTATTTTCCTAATCATTTATTCATATAATATGTGCTCATAAATTTATTTTTTCATGCTAATTATAATGTAACTTCTACATTGTGTATTTTACTTATCAGATTGGTTTATTATTATGTTACTCAAAAGGCCATTGGGAAAATCTTTCTTGGCCAATGCTTCTTTGGATAGATCCTGATTCTTCCACTCATTAGTATATTCCATTAACTTCTGGCAAATGAAATCCGTCAATCTCAGTGTGATTATTTCCAGTCCTGGACTCAGTGATTCCATCACAGATCCCCTTTTCTCTGTAATGAATGGAAATGACTCTAGCGTTGATGTATTTTAAGGAATACAATTTGATAAAATATAGGCCCCTTGACAAATCTTTTAACACTGTAGTAGAATACTTAGACATTACTGTATCCTTTCAAATAAAAGCTTATGTAAAAGAAAGGATTTGGGGGGCTGGAGAGATGGCCTAGTGGTTAAGAGCACTGACTGCTCTTGCAGAGGACCCAGGTTCGATTCCCAGCACCCACATGGTGGCTGAAAACCATCTTTGACTCCAGTTCCAGGGGAATCCGAAACCCTCTTCTGACCTCAGCATGGCATTGCATGACACGGGTGCACAGACCTACATGCAGACAGTGCACTCATACACCTACAAAAAAAAATAATAATAATAATAAAATAAAATAAAATTGGGGTTGGAGAGATGGCCTAGCGGTTAAGAGCGCCGGCTGCTCTTGCAGAGGACCCGGGTTCGATCCCCAGCACCCACATGGCGGCTGAGAACCATCTGTAACTCCAATTCCAGGAGAACTCCATTTCCAAGGGAATCTGACGCCCTCTTCTGACCTCCGCGACATTGCACGACACGGGTGCACAAACCTACATGCAGACAGTACATTCATACACATAAAATAAAAAAAATGTTAAAATAAAGAAGTAATAAAATTTAAAAAAAGAAAGGATTTGGGAGCATTATATGAGAGAGAAACAAATAAAGACTTTTCTTTAAATACTTAAAGAAAATAGTTTAGTTTGAATCTCCTGCTTCGCATAGCTAATCCTCACAGTATCCCTTGAGTTAATGAGTTATTGATAAATAGTTGCTGTTGATATCAGGTGATCATGAATCTAAAACTTAACTTTATGCCTATAGACCTAAAGAGAATGTACATGTCACAGATTTGTAAACTATTTTAAAGTTTTCATTTTCCTATGTTTTATACTTTTCAGAATGCAACCTAAGAATTGCAAAGGTAAAGTCTGATTTATAAGACATATTAAAAGTCTGCAATCATAATTGATAAATTAATACTACATATTTTTGAAGTGTGCTTGAGAATGGGTTATGGATTGTACCACTGCCATGAAGAAGATGTTCTTAACATGGCATCAATATTAAGAGTATCTACAGATTTCTTAATGAGCACTTTCTCTTCACTTCAAAGGACATCTAATTTTAGATATATGAAAATGTTTATTATAATTAAAATATGAAGACAAAAATGATAAACACATATATGCACCTATTTTATAACTGCAAGAAAGATGACGTTTGTAACTGACAGAATAAATAGTTTTAATTAATTTCCTTTTAGCAAAATTAAATCTAAACTTTCAGCTATATCTGTCAGCATTTGTTATATAGCTTTGAATACTTATATTTCTCAGTGAGTTTAACTAACGGTGCAACATCATATACTAACTCAGCGAAAAACTAACTCATGTGAAAAACTAAAGGGTGAACTGATTCAGCCCACTCAACTATTAGGAAGTCAAGGTAAATGAATTTCTAGCTTACTGTTGGGTGATAGCTCCCTCTGACAGCATATTACTTCATGATGTACTGCAGCATATAGAGAAGTGTCAGGATAGACAGCTAATATTATTTTCAGATAAGTAGAAGATAAGGAAATCCATTAAGTATTGACAAAAGTCAATTTTTATGTTTTTAGGTCATTTGTGTGACTTCTTTTGATCTTGCCAAGAAATCTTATTATCTTTATCTCAGAAAGTTAATTTTTCTGCAACGAGTCAGAAATTTATCCACACTATGAAATATATTAATGAGACGTACTGCCTAAAGGCCAGTTGAAATCTCACTGAAGCCATTATTCATCCTGAGAGGAAATGCTTCTTTCTACATTCTCATTTAAAGATATATTTCCTACTCCTTTTCTTTTTTAAAGTTATAATAAGATGCTATCATGAGATTCTTCTTGAAACTTTAAGAGCATAACAGTAATTTTAACTATGTCCAAATATAAATACGGTCAAGAGAACCGCTGAACTCACGCTGCACAACTACAATTTCATTTCCGTTAACTACTTCTATTCTTCTCCCTCTTCCCATTGTCACTCTTTTCAGAAACCAGTATAAAAAAGAGAACAGATAACAGCATAAAGGATGGCGGAGTTTTCCATTTGCTGGCCATATTCTTACAAATATACTCAGTGTCGACAATCTTTGTGTATCTCCAGTGGTCAACGTTTCCTTTAGTGCCAAAGGACGGTCAGAATTAATTAGATTGACTTGTGTCTTTAGCTTCAAGCATTCTAAGTATTCGTGTTAATGTATAGCCTTT
Organism: Rhizomys pruinosus; assembly: GCA_009823505.1. NCBI lineage: Eukaryota > Metazoa > Chordata > Mammalia > Rodentia > Spalacidae > Rhizomys > Rhizomys pruinosus. The sequence continues at coordinate 660,090 of VZQC01014185.1, read as the reverse complement.
GACATACCCTTTATTAACATCTTTTCTTGGCATACTATAACTGATGCTCATTCAATTCTAATATCAATAGAATATTGTGTGAGGCTAAATAGTTTTCAACAAATTATAAGCAACAGCTAATGAAATATCTCTATTAATCAAATTATCCACGAATAATATTCTAACCCTTGATCGATTGTAATATCCATCTTTGAGCTTTTGTATTATTTATGGAAGTGTATCACCCAGAATTCCACATTGTCTGTCATTATTGTGTAATATTCAATAAACTCATTTGATAAAGTCATTTTGCCAATAATTTGTTTTGCTTTCTGTTGAGGGAACCTATTATTTATTAACATTTCAACAGGTTGTTTAAGCAATAGAGTGACTTCTACCTTTATGGAAAATGCATGAAATTTGTATGTGTCATGTGGCTATTTGACAAGGTTACATAGTAGATACTGCACTGTGGCAAGAGACAAAAAAGAGTTGCAGATGGGATCACAAAATAGGTTTTAGATTATTCATAACAAATTAATTTAAATTGCTTCCTAGAAAGAGATGAGTAAATGCTAATAGAAATTTGTATTCTATTTGCCTTAGGGAGAGGTAATATAGTAAATAATGGTTTCACACACAGGATTTGGAATCAATTAATCCAGTTTAAAAATTTCAGCTTTTTGTGGAATTTTGACAAATTATCAACTTTATTAGGCTTACATTACTCTTTTGTAATGTACCACTTAATGCTGGTACCTGCCTTACATATTATACCAATTCCTTGTGTAAGGCAGGTACCACATTCCAAAGTAATGTGTATTGTCACACAACTGGTATCATTTAATAATTGGCAATTACTTTTGGAAACTAGAAGCAGAAATATACGTTAAGAAAAGATTTAGAGGTGCACAGCACAATTTGCAGAGAGATAACAGTGTTATTTGCTATATTCAAATATTAAATATTTTGAATAAACAATTGGCTAAAAATTATGATCTAAACAAAGCAAGGGGTACTACAGCCCTGTTAAAGCTGTACTTTTGAGATGGCTCAGCAGTTAAGAGCACTGACTGCTCTTGCAGAGGACCAGGGTTCAATTCCCAGCACGCACATGGCAGCTAAGAACTGTCTTTAGTGGTGTAACCTTTAATTCCAGCACTTGGGAGCCAGAAACAGGGGGATCTCTGTAAGTTCAAGGCCAACCTGGTCTATAAAGTGAGCTCCAGGCCACTGAGACTGGAGGGAAACCCTGTCTCAAAAATACAATAAATAAATAAATAAATAAATAAATAAATAAATAAATAAATAGCTGTATATTTGTCTTTTTGAGACAGGGTCTCCCTGTAGCCCCAGCTGTCCTGGAGCTCACTCTGTAGACCAGGCTGGCCTTGAACTCACAAAGATCAGCCTGCCTCTGCCTTCCAAGTGCTAGGGTTAAAGGCGTGCACACCCGGCGAGTAGTATATTTTGACAAAGACAATATGTTTATAACTAATACTAGCAAGTTAATGAAACTGCAGGATGGCGTGGTTTCATATTTTGAAAAAAAACAGGGACCCAGAACTTCAGGGACACTGTGAGGCAGCAGCCAGCAATCCTGCAGCTTCCACCACAGGCCAGGTAAGAGCCAGCCTACCTTGCTGGGGACCCCGATCTTTGGAGAGACCTAGGCTGCCCTCGGGTTGCCTGTGTGGGAACCAAATCAGACCCTCCTCCCCTAGCCAACCTAGAGGAACAGGCCTACATCTCAATGAAGAAACACTTGGATTTCATATCAGTTTACAAACAACGAATTAAATCCACATGCCAAAAGCACAAAGAAAAATCAACAAAAAGCAAATAAGAAATCCCCACCAAACTCTATCATTCCTATAAAAGTCTTCAACAATGAGATCTCTCCGGAGGCCACCCAGGACACAGATCTGGACTGGAGAGATGGCCTAGCAGTTAAGAGCACCGACTGCTCTTGCAGAGGACCTGGGTTCGATCCCCAGAACCCACATGGTGGCTGAGAATCGTTCTTTAACTCCAGTTCCAGGGGAATCTGACACCCTGACCTCCACGGCATTGCACGACATGGGTGCACAAGCCTACATGCAGATAGTACACTCATACACATAAAAAAATAAATTAATTAAAAAAAACAACAATCATAAATGTACTCAAAGAATCAGGGACCTAAAGGGAGAGAATGAACAACTCTGGAAGGAAAAGGAAATGCTGAAAAAAAATCTGAGGCTGAAGTGTAAAAAGAAACTGAAAACTCAAAGGAGAGAATGGCCAACTGAAGGAAGGAAAGTATTAAAGGAACCTCAGGCTGAAATGAAAAGGGATCTACATCATCCTAGTCCACAGGAAAGGGCAGAGGAAAGCCTCATAAACAGAATGGATAAAGCAAAAATAGAATATAAAAATAAAGAAGGAAAAAAAAAAAAAAAAAGAGCAAAAAACAATGAAAATTTAAAAAAAATAAAACCACATGAGTGGAATAACCAGGAAATGTGGGACACCATGAAGAGACCAAACCTTCCTATTATAGGTACAGAAGGAAGAGAAGAATCCCAGGATAATGGTATGGTCCAGATCTTCAACAGAATTATAGAAGAAAATTTCCCCAAATAGAAAAAAGACACACCCATACAAGACAAGAAGCATGGCTTCCTGTGCTCATTGTGAGATGTGACCCTCGCTTTGCTGCTCTAGCCCTGGCCACCATGCCTCCGCCACAATTGGACTCTGATTCCCTGGACCGTCAATCGTAAGCTCAAAATAAACTCTTTCCTTTTGTAAGTTCCTTTGGTCATATAGGTGTTTGGTGGGCTTGATCATGGTGTTTATACAGCAAAAGAAAGTGACTAATACAGTTATTTGGGTACCAGAGAGTGGGCTGTTGGCTGTGATAAACCTGACCATGTGGATGTTTGGAGAATGTGAAGACTTTGGAACTTTGGTCTGAAAAGCTGTTGACTACTGTAAGCGAGCTTAAGGGGCCATTCTAGTAGAAGCCTGGAAGAAAGCATTGCTGAAAAACTGTAGTTCCATAAGGAAAATAAAGACTTAGACAGACCTGGGATATTTTGATAAGAGTCTGGCAGCAGTTTGCCCACAGCCCAAATGCTTGCCTGAGATCTAAGTTGAAAAGCAATGGACTATGGTCTTTGGGCGGAGGATATTTCAAACAGCTAATGTAGAAATGGTGGTGTGGCTCAATTTGTGAATATTATGCAGACCTACAGTGAAGAAGAGCAGATGGGCAGAAAAATGTAGAATGTACAGTTTTGGATCTGAAAACTGCACTAGGAGATTAAAGGTGGGCCAAGGCATGTGAAGGAGAGGTTCCTTTTGATAAGGAGAACTAAAGTGATTAAGGAGCAGCCTCGAGATTTACAGAATCAGTACCTTCAGGGCAAGACCACACCCAGCAATCTCAAATTTTTGAAAGAAAAATACTGAAAGCCCTTTTTTACTCCAACAAGTCCAGGGCAGAGAAAATTTGCAAATGTGGTTAAAGTAGAGGAGAGTCCATCCCAGAACTTGCAGCCAAACTCAGCATTTCATTCACATGGGCTGGCTTTATGAGGCATGAAGCTTGCAAAGTGAAGGGTCTCAGTTCTTCCTCCATGGTTTAGAGAGCACAGAGGCCAGGCAGAGTGCAGCAGGGGCGTCCCTGAATAAAGAAGGCCTAAATAGGACATTTCGTGAAGCTGTGAATGTGAAGCCTAGTTGGCAGCAGAGACCCAAGAAGACATTCAGAGATGCCAGAGCTGTGAGATATTTGCCAAGGAGAGCTGCATACAGGGAGTGGTACCAGCCCAAGAAAGAGATGTATGTTCAAGCAAAGCTGGAAAAGGCTGAGCCATCTAAGCCTTTGGAAGTCAAGTCCCAGAATGTTGCACGTAGAGCTTACTGGACTTGGTGTTTGCCCTGCTGGTTTTCGGTCTTGTTTGGTCCACGTATTTCCTCACTATGCCTCTACTCCTCCCTTTTGGAATGGGAAATGTATTCAGTTCCACTGTATGTTTGGAACATACAGTGTTACAGGAGGTAACAGTTTAAGAGATTGGCCTGTGTCTCAGAAGAGATTTTGGACATAGACTTTTTGAATAGAATTGAGACTGTGTGGGACTTTTAGGTTGGACTAAATGCATTTGCATTTCATATGGCCTATGGGCAGCCAGGGAGTGGAAATGGTGGTTTGAATGATAGTGTCCCCCATAGACTTTAAGTATTCAGACTTTTGTCTCCAGTTGGTGGCACTGTTCTTGGAGGTCTTAGAAGGTGTGGCCATGCCTGGAGGAAGTACGAATTGGGGGCAGGCTTAGTGAGTTTAAACAAGCCTTGTGGTCCTCCAGGCTCTCACTCTCTCTGCTTCCTGTGCTCATTGTGAGAGTGACCCTCAGCTTGCTGCTCCAGCCCGGCCACCACATGGTTCCCACCACAATGGACGTCTGATTCCCTGGAACCATCAAACATAAGCTCAAATAAACTCTTCCTTTTATAACTTTCCCTTGGTGGTTTTATCACAGCAACAGACAAGTGACTAATACACTGACTGAGCTATCTGTCTGATCCATTATGTAGATTTTAAATGAGATAATCCATTAAAGCAAAGTGAGTGTACGATAAAAAAAAGAAGCACATAATAGATCAAGCACATAAAACACCAAATAGACAAGATCAGAAAAGAAATCCCCACGCATATCATAATCGAACAACTGATGGCAAAATAAAGACAGAGAAACTGAAAGACACAAGAAAAAAAAAAAAAAAAAAAAAAAAAAAAAAAAAAAAAAAAAAACAGCAAGTGACATATAAAGAAAAACCTGTCAGAATTACAGCTGACTTTTCAATGCAAGTGATGAAAGCCAGAAGAGCTTGAGCCTAAGTACTAAATGACTAGAAATGCCAGCCCAGGTTACTCTACCCAGCAACAATGTCAATTATAATCGAAGGAGAAATGAAAGTCTTCCATGACATAAACAAGATGAAAGAATTCATGTCTAGAAAACCAACCCTCCAGAAAATACTCAAAGCAGTTCAGAGGACAGAGGAAAGGAGCAGCTATGACCAAGTGGCAAGAGAGAGTAATTAATAAATGTATAAACTCAGAAATATAAACATAGATAAAAAATACAAACTGAAAATAAACTGAAGGGAAACAATATACATCTCTCAATATTGACCCCAAATATTAATGGTCTGAATTCCCCAATCAAAAGACACAGACTGGGAGAATCTATTAACAAACTGAATCCATCTTTCTGCTGTTTATAAGAAGCACACATCATCTTCAAGGACAGGCACCATTTTAGGGTGAAAGGATGAAAAAAAATATTCCAAGCAAATGGTACCAAAAAGCAAGCAGGAATTTCTATTTTAATATTGGACAAAATAGATTTCAAAGTAAAACTAATCAGAAGAGATGAAGAGGGTTGATATATCCTTATCAAAGGACCAATAAACTATGAAGATCTAACAATCATAAATACGTATGGACCAAACATTTGTGCACCAAACTTCATAAACACAATCCTGCAGGACTTCAATGCACAGATCAATCACAGCACACTAATAGTGGGAGACTTCAATACCCCACTGAGTCCTTTGGACGAGTCAACTGGACAAAGAATAAACAGAGAGACATCTGAACCAAACAATACCAAATGGACCTAATAGACATCTACCAAATATTCCACCCAAACTCCAAAGAATATACTTTCTATTCAGAACCCTATGGAACAGTCTTCAAAATTGCCCATATAATGGGACACAGAGCAAACCTCAACAAATAAAAAATATTAAAATAATTTCATGCATCATCTCAGACCACAGTACAATAAAGCTTAATATCAACACCAGAAAGAGCTCTACTAGCTACAAGAACACATAGAGACTAAACATCACACTACTAAATAATGATTGGGTCAAAGGAGAAATAAAGAAAGAAATAAAAGTATCCCTGGCACTAAATGAAAGGGATGATACAACACAACAAAACCTATGGGACACCTTAAAAGCAGTCCTGAGAGGGAAATTCATATCCTTAAATGCCTACATTAAGGAAACAGAAAGACCACAAATAAATGATTTAACATTGCAACTAAAAACACTTGAGAGGCAGCAACAAATGAATCCTAAACCTGGCAGACAGGAGAAATAACAAAAATCCGAGCAGAAATCAATGAAATAGAAACAAAGTAAACAATACAAAAAAATATATCAATGAATCCAAGAGCTGGTTCTTTGAAAGGATACACAAGATAGATAGATCTCTAGCTCAGTTGACTAAAAGAAGGAAAAAGCAACTCCAAATCAACAAAATGATGTCACTATTTTCATTTTTCTGCCTCTTAAGAAGAGAAACCAGGGCTGGAGGGATGGCCTAGCGGTTAAGAGCGACGACCGCTCTTGCAGAGGACCCGGGTTCGATCCCCAGCGCCCACATGGCGGCTGAGAACCGTCTGTGACTCCGGTTCCAGGAGAACTCCAGCTCCAGGGGAATCCGAGACTGTCTTCTGACCTCCGCGGCATCGCACGACACGGGTGCGCAGACCTGCATGCAGACAATACATTCATACACATAAAAATAAATAAATAAATAAAAATTTAAAAAAAAGAAGAGAAACCAAAATAATGCAATTTCCCTTATGGCTCAACAGGATTTGAAACAAAGGGCTGCATGGGGTGAAGGAGAGTGAAATCGTGGTGCATGATCTGTGCATCTTTGCTTATGGAGGTGGCTGCCACTTATTTGGCTAAGGAGAGGGAAAGAAGTTGAGCTGTAGGAAAATCAAACCTCTCTTTCAAATGGTAACTCTGGAGACAGCTGAAATTTGGAAATAGTCACAGTCATCTCAACAAAAAAGACTGGGTCAAAGAACTGACTGAAACAGCAAACTTATGCCCCAAACAGCACCAAGAAATTCAACAAAAGACTGAGAAAAAGATGAAAGACATGTATGAGCTCTGGCAGGGAGGGGGCAAGGAAAGGGAATTAGTCTAAACTTGATTAAGAAATGCTGTATGAAATAATCAAAACTTCAATTAAAAAAATCTATTAGCTACAAATATGTACCAAAATACATTTTATTTATCCATTGAAATATTAAATTTTTCCTTTTATATTTTATTATCTAAATTTGTATAATTAGCATGTCTTAATTTATAATAAGCAAAATATTTTAGCTGGGTGTGGTGGTGCACATCTTTAATCCTAGCACTTGAGAGGCAGAGGCAGGTAGATCTCTGTGAGTTCAAGGCCAGCCTGGTCTACAGAGTGAGGTCTGGGACAGCCAGAGCTACAGGGAGATCCTGTCTCAAAAAGAGCAAAAAAAATATTTTATTTTTAAGATAAGTTTTCTGTGTGAACACATTTCTTCTTTTTTCTCTTTTAACACACTGAAAAAATATTGTGTGTCTAATAATCTGCTCAACATTCTATTTTCTTGGTTTCTCTTCTTTTTAATTGAAGTTTTTCACATTTATATTAAAATGTCTGGTACAAAAGTAAAATTGCAAAGGAAGATGTGATATTTTAGAGCAAAAGAGACATAGAAACTGAGATATAAAACTCTGTTATCAGCTTCTATTTGCTAAGAGCTCCGCACAAGCTAAGGACCAGGCCATCTAGTGGTCTAGCGTTATTCTTCAAACTAACTGTTTAAGGGTGAAAGGTGTATTCACTTCATTTACAAAGGATAACTAGCATAGTCTACTGGCTCTTCAAAGCCTCTGGGGGAAAATCAGTTTTCTAAATGAGGAGGCTGGGAACCACCCCAGATCTGGGAGGCTGAGGAAGAAGACTAGTTGCAGGTTCAAGGTTAAACAGTCTTATGAAGTGAACTAAAGACCCAAAAAACATAGAGAAATTACGTCTCAAAAAAATATTAAAATCCCTCCTACCATAGTGTAAGAGAACCACAGAAGAATCTCTACCATTATCATGTCAAGACTGAGACGTGTACTGTGTTCAATTAAAATTTTATAAAATCCTTTAGAAAAAATATTTTTGTGTATTCTTTAAGAAAAAAATGTATAAAGGCAGGTTGGATATTGATTATTGTAAGGACTGGAGTGTTGGGGCTTCACCCAGGCCCATTGATTGCATCGACTATTCATTAGCTTAGTGTCTAACATTCAATAACTCCTGAGAAGTATTGTAATGAAAGAATAGGTGATGGTTTGATTTTTTTTAATCAAGTCTTGGATACTCAGGTTTTGATGTTTTTGAAATATTCAAGGTGAATGGTGGGGAAAGAATATAGTAGAGGTGTAATTAGTGAGACTTTTACAGTCTGATTACTGGTCATCTGTCTTATTTGTCTATGAACCACTAACTCCCTGTTCCGTGACCTGGGTGATTTGCACAGTTAGTCTCTGTGGCCCCCAGGCATATGGATTTGCTTCAAAGACCTACAGATTTGGAAAGCATTCTGATGATTCTTGCCATAGGGATTCTTCAACATGGCTACTATAAGGCAGCTACTTTCTCCAGTGCTTCCTAGGGGCAATCTGTCTAGTGGCTCTCCTATCAAAATTAAGTGTTATCAATGAAGCAAACGAACGGCAGTTAGGAACTCCTGGTCCCTAAGATTGTGGTGATGCACACCTTTAATCCCAGCACTCGCAAGGCAAAGGCAGAGGCATGCAATACACTTTGAGTTCAAGGCCAAGCTGGACTACATAGCAAGTTTCAAGCTAGCTGGGGCTATAGGAAGAACCCATCTCAAAAGAACAAAGAAAAAGAAAATAAAAAAGAGAGAAATATCTCTCACAGGCTCTAATAGTTAAAAAAATAATTTATCAAGGTGGGGGAGATGGCTCAGTGGTTAAGAGCACTGGCTCAGTGGTTAAGAGCACTGGCTGTTCTTGCAGAAGACCCAGGTTTGATCCCCAACATCCATATGGTGGCTAACACCATTTGTAATTCCAGTTCTAGGGGCTCAGATGCCCTTCTCTGACCTCCTCGGGCATTGCATGACATGGATACACCTACATACGTGCAGGCAATACACTCACACACAGAAAAATATTTTATGGAGTTTTTGTGCATTCCATATAATAGATTTTAATCAAATTTAGACCCCCTCCAACATTTCCAGCCCCTGTAGTCCACCTCACTGGATTCCATGCATCTTGTCATATTTGTTTAGTTCTATCCAGTCAAGCATTTGTACCCAGCTGTCCCTTAGCACAAGTTCATCCCTTCCCTTAAGGAAGATCAACTCCTACACCCAAAAATAATCAGTTGCCAATAATTTTTCAGCTGTGGTTGGGGACTGCTGTCCATTTTCCTCATTCTATGCTGGGATTTTGTCTGCGTTGGCATGGGTCTTGTGCATTCTGACACCATTGTTGAAATTTCCTATGAGCAATAGGACTCCTATATTAAACCTCACCCACACATGGCTCAGGGACCATTGCAGAAGAAGGGACAGAAAGACTGAGAGAGCCAGGCTTTGATAGTTAAATACATGGCCCACAGTTGTTTATAGTATTTGGAAAAGTTGTGGAATCTGTACGAGGTGGAACCTTCCTGGAGGAAGTATTTCACTGGGGGAGCACTTTTAAGTTTGTGTAGCCTTTCCACCTTCCTCTTCTCTCTCTCTTTCTCTCTGCTTCTTGTGTGTGGATAAAATGTGATTGACCAGCTTCTGGCTCCTGCTGCCAGGCCTTCCTTGGGTCTTGACGTGCTTTCCCACTAAGATGGACTCTGTGACTCTGTCCCTGTGAGCTAGCATAAATCATTTTCTCTCCTCAGTTGCTTTTGTTCACAGTATTTTACCACAGCCTCAGAAAAGTAAGCAGTCTATCTTTAAATGTAATCATGGGGTGGAGGGGACACTTTACTTTTTCCCTGTTTTATTGATTAGAAGCAAGTCACACGTAGGAGAGGTGATAACACACTTCCCTAAACACTAAAGCCAAGGACCACTGAGGATTGTCTTAGGAAGTGTTGACAATGGCTGCCATGTCTCTCATGAAATTCTGATCATGTATGTATGTCATTTCTGACTCCCCAGTCTTCTTCTGCTTCATCTACAGCCACAACATTTTAAAATGTGCCTACATAGCCGGGCATGGTAGAGCATGCCTTTAATCCTCGCACTCGGGAGGCAAAGGCAGGCAGATCTTTGTGAGTTCAAGGCCAGCCTTGTCTACAGAGTGAGTTGCAGGACAGCTGGGCTACAGGGAGACCCTGTCTAGAAAAGACGAAAAAATAAAAAGTGCCTACATAATATCCTAGGCTCAAAACCATGAATGGCTTTCAACCTCAGTCACTGCCTTCCATATCATTTAATGCAAGTGCTATGTGTCAAGATAATTACCATTTTTGTGGTGTGTAGCACACCAGAGCACTGAGCGAAAAGTGGATGGCACTGGCCAGCTCATGTGCAGTGGGAAATGAAGACCCTGTTGGGTACTGAGTTAGAAGCCATTCAAGTTACATTTTTGCAAAGACTCTGGCTTCATTTTCCCCATGTCCTAAGAACACGAGTGGGGTCGAATTTACAAGTAATGGAGTATTCTGCTTGGCAGAGGAATTTCAAGGCAAAAGAACATTCAAATTGTGACATAGTAAAGCAAGTACCTGAATTGAGTAGGGCCCAGAAGGGGTTCTCTGCTTGAAAACAACTGTGCAGAAAAGTGTTTTCTCAGATTCAGTCATCAAGGCAGACAAGCCATTGCAGATGTGACAGAAAGAGGTTAGACTACATCCTGAACTCAGAGTATAACTTGGCAGCATGATACACATAGCATAGGGTTTTCAGGTATTAAAAATATAAGACTTTGGGGCGTGATTATTTGCCAAGGTTCTAAAAAAGGTACTTAGGCCAAGCAATGTGTGGCAGAGCCAACCATTTGTTTTCAAGCACTCAGTGAGAAGTCATTGCACGAGGTGGTGAAAGTGAAGCCTGAATTACAGTGGAGAACCTGGGACACTGGAAACGCCAAGCCTGTGAAGTGCAGCATGTATTATGTTGAGGTATGTTCCTGCCTGTTTCTAACTTCTGAAAAACTTTTTGCATGAAAGAAAGGTGAATTTTGTCAAAGCCCTTCATGACACTGACTTGGAGGATCATGTGATTTCTGTCCTGTCCTTAATTCTACTCATCTGCTGTAGTCCAATAATCATTACACACCATAAAGGCGGAATTCTGGTAGCTGCTCAGTCTACAAGATTGGAAATTTCAGCAGTCCTGATTTGATGCTGAAGGTCTGGAGGATTCCTGGAAAGTCGTTAGGCTTCACTCCATCTTGGAAGGTCAAAGAAGGCGAGTTTTGACATCGACAAAGAGAGAAGCAGCAGTGGCAGCAACAGAGAGACACACACACTAGAAAGCAACAGAGAGATGCACACACTAGAAAGCAACAGAGAGATGCACACACTAGAAAGCAACAGAGAGATGCACACACTAGAAAGCAACAGAGTGATGCACACACTAGAAAGCAACAGAGAGATGCACACACTAGAAAGCAACAAAGTGATCCACACACTATAAAGCAAAAGAGTGATGCACACACTAGAAAGCAACAGAGTGATGCACACACTAGAAAGCAACAGAGAGATGCACACACTAGAAAACAACAGAGAGATGCACACACTAGAAAGCAACAGAGAGATGCACACACTAGAAAGCAACAGAGAGATGCACACACTAGAAAGCAACAGAGAGATGCACACACTAGAAAGCAACAGAGAGATGCACACACTAGAAAGCAACAGAGAGATGCACACACTAGAAAGCAACAGAGAGATGCACACACTAGAAAGCAACAGAGAGATGCACACACTAGAAAGCAACAGAGAGATGCACACACTAGAAAGCAACAGAGAGATGCACACACTAGAAAGCAACAGAGAGATGCACACACTAGAAAGCAACAGAGAGATGCACACACTAGAAAGCAACAGAGAGATGCACACACTAGAAAGCAACAGAGAGATGCACACACTAGAAAGCAACAGAGAGATGCACACACTAGAAAGCAACAGAGAGATGCACACACTAGAAAGCAACAGAGAGATGCACACACTAGAAAGCAACAGAGAGATGCACACACTAGAAAGCAACAGAGAGATGCACACACTAGAAAGCAACAGAGAGATGCACACACTAGAAAGCAACAGAGAGATGCACACACTAGAAAGCAACAGAGAGATGCACACACTAGAAAGCAACAGAGAGATGCACACACTAGAAAGCAACAGAGAGATGCACACACTAGAAAGCAACAGAGAGATGCACACACTAGAAAGCAACAGAGAGATGCACACACTAGAAAGCAACAGAGAGATGCACACACTAGAAAGCAACAGAGAGATGCACACACTAGAAAGCAACAGAGAGATGCACACACTAGAAAGCAACAGAGAGATGCACACACTAGAAAGCAACAGAGAGATGCACACACTAGAAAGCAACAGAGAGATGCACACACTAGAAAGCAACAGAGAGATGCACACACTAGAAAGCAACAGAGAGATGCACACACTAGAAAGCAACAGAGAGATGCACACACTAGAAAGCAACAGAGAGATGCACACACTAGAAAGCAACAGAGAGATGCACACACTAGAAAGCAACAGAGAGATGCACACACTAGAAAGCAACAGAGAGATGCACACACTAGAAAGCAACAGAGAGATGCACACACTAGAAAGCAACAGAGAGATGCACACACTAGAAAGCAACAGAGAGATGCACACACTAGAAAGCAACAGAGAGATGCACACACTAGAAAGCAACAGAGAGATGCACACACTAGAAAGCAACAGAGAGATGCACACACTAGAAAGCAACAGAGAGATGCACACACTAGAAAGCAACAGAGAGATGCACACACTAGAAAGCAACAGAGAGATGCACACACTAGAAAGCAACAGAGAGATGCACACACTAGAAAGCAACAGAGAGATGCACACACTAGAAAGCAACAGAGAGATGCACACACTAGAAAGCAACAGAGAGATGCACACACTAGAAAGCAACAGAGAGATGCACACACTAGAAAGCAACAGAGAGATGCACACACTAGAAAGCAACAGAGAGATGCACACACTAGAAAGCAACAGAGAGATGCACACACTAGAAAGCAACAGAGAGATGCACACACTAGAAAGCAACAGAGAGATGCACACACTAGAAAGCAACAGAGAGATGCACACACTAGAAAGCAACAGAGAGATGCACACACTAGAAAGCAACAGAGAGATGCACACACTAGAAAGCAACAGAGAGATGCACACACTAGAAAGCAACAGAGAGATGCACACACTAGAAAGCAACAGAGAGATGCACACACTAGAAAGCAACAGAGAGATGCACACACTAGAAAGCAACAGAGAGATGCACACACTAGAAAGCAACAGAGAGATGCACACACTAGAAAGCAACAGAGAGATGCACACACTAGAAAGCAACAGAGAGATGCACACACTAGAAAGCAACAGAGAGATGCACACACTAGAAAGCAACAGAGAGATGCACACACTAGAAAGCAACAGAGAGATGCACACACTAGAAAGCAACAGAGAGATGCACACACTAGAAAGCAACAGAGAGATGCACACACTAGAAAGCAACAGAGAGATGCACACACTAGAAAGCAACAGAGAGATGCACACACTAGAAAGCAACAGAGAGATGCACACACTAGAAAGCAACAGAGAGATGCACACACTAGAAAGCAACAGAGAGATGCACACACTAGAAAGCAACAGAGAGATGCACACACTAGAAAGCAACAGAGAGATGCACACACTAGAAAGCAACAGAGAGATGCACACACTAGAAAGCAACAGAGAGATGCACACACTAGAAAGCAACAGAGAGATGCACACACTAGAAAGCAACAGAGAGATGCACACACTAGAAAGCAACAGAGAGATGCACACACTAGAAAGCAACAGAGAGATGCACACACTAGAAAGCAACAGAGAGATGCACACACTAGAAAGCAACAGAGAGATGCACACACTAGAAAGCAACAGAGAGATGCACACACTAGAAAGCAACAGAGAGATGCACACACTAGAAAGCAACAGAGAGATGCACACACTAGAAAGCAACAGAGAGATGCACACACTAGAAAGCAACAGAGAGATGCACACACTAGAAAGCAACAGAGAGATGCACACACTAGAAAGCAACAGAGAGATGCACACACTAGAAAGCAACAGAGAGATGCACACACTAGAAAGCAACAGAGAGATGCACACACTAGAAAGCAACAGAGAGATGCACACACTAGAAAGCAACAGAGAGATGCACACACTAGAAAGCAACAGAGAGATGCACACACTAGAAAGCAACAGAGAGATGCACACACTAGAAAGCAACAGAGAGATGCACACACTAGAAAGCAACAGAGAGATGCACACACTAGAAAGCAACAGAGTGATGCACACACTAGAAAGCAACAGAGTGATGCACACACTAGAAAGCAACAGAGTGATGCACACACTAGGAAGCAACAGAGTGATGCACACACTAGAAATCAACAAAGTGATCCACACACTATAAAGCAAAACAGTGATGCACACACTAGAAAGCAACAGAGAGATGCACACATAGAAAGCAACAGAGAGATGTACACACTAGAAAGCAACAGAGAGATGCACACACTAGAGAGCAACAGAGAGATGCACACACTAGAAAGCAACAGAGAGATGCACACACTAGAAAGCAACAAAGTGAAGCACACACTAGAAAGCAAAAGAGTGATGCACACACTAGAAAGCAACAGAGAGATGCGCACACTAGAAAGCAACAAAGTGATGCACACACTAGAAAGCAACAGAGAGATGCACACACTAGAAAGCAACAGAGTGATGCACACACTAGAGAGCAACAGAGAGATGCACACGCTAGAAAGCAACAGAGTGAAGCACACACTAGAGAACAACAGAGAGATGCACACACTAGAGAGCAACAGAGTGATGCACACACTAGAGAGCAACAGAGAGATGCACACACTAGAGAGCAACAGAGTGATGCACACACTAGAGAGCAACAGAGAGATGCACACACTAGAGAGCAACAGAGTGATGCACACACTAGAGAGCAACAGAGAGATGCACACACTAGAGAGCAACAGAGTGATGCACACACTAGAGAACAACAGAGAGATGCACACACTAGAGAGCAACAGAGTGATGCACACACTAGAGAGCAACAGAGAGATGCACACACTAGAGAGCAACAGAGTGATGCACACACTAGAGAGCAACAGAGAGATGCACACACTAGAGAGCAACAGAGTGATGCACACACTAGAGAACAACAGAGAGATGCACACACTAGAGAGCAACAGAGTGATGCACACACTAGAGAGCAACAGAGAGATGCACACACTAGAGAGCAACAGAGTGATGCACACACTAGAGAACAACAGAGAGATGCACACACTAGAGAGCAACAGAGTGATGCACACACTAGAGAGCAACAGAGAGATGCACACACTAGAGAGCAACAGAGTGATGCACACACTAGAGAACAACAGAGAGATGCACACACTAGAGAGCAACAGAGTGATGCACACACTAGAGAGCAACAGAGAGATGCACACACTAGAGAGCAACAGACTGATGCACACACTAGAGAGCAACAGAGAGATGCACACACTAGAGAGCAACAGAGTGATGCACACACTAGAGAGCAACAGAGAGATGCACACACTAGAGAGCAACAGACTGATGCACACACTAGAGAGCAACAGAGAGATGCACACACTAGAGAGCAACAGAGTGATGCACACACTAGAGAGCAACAGAGAGATGCACACACTAGAGAGCAACAGAGAGATGCACACACTAGAGAGCAACAGAGAGATGCACACACTAGAGAGCAACAGAGAGATGCACACACTAGAAAGCAACAGAGAGATGCACACACTAGAGAGCAACAGAGTGATGCACACACTAGAGAACAAAAGAGTGATGCACACACTAGAGAGCAACAGAGTGATGCACACACTAGAGAGCAACAGAGTGATGCACACACTAGAAAGCAACAGAGTGATGCACACACTAGAAAGCAACAGAGAGATGCACACACTAGAGAGCAACAGAGTGATGCACACACTAGAAAGCAACAGAGTGATGCACATACTAGAAAGGGCAAGTGCAAACTGGCAAAAAGCATCAGCTTCTCCCTAAGATCAGTTTCCAGATACAGCAATTTTGGCATGCATATGTTTAGTTCTTTCAATGCTTGAAATACATCATTCCATGCTTTCCATGTTTTAGTGTTACTAATGAGAGATGTGATATTCTTGTGTACTGACCTTGTGGGTGAATTTGTAGTTTCCCTTTATGGCTCTTAATAGTAATGCTTTCCTTTGTATTTCATTTAACACACTGACCATAAGATGCCACGGAATGGTCCTTCCCTTAAGGTATCTATTTCTACTTCTAAATGCCTACTTCTAAAGCACCTCCTTTCTTTTTTCTCTCTGGAATAGTCTAATTTTTTTCCTACTCTGATTTCTTTCCTTCACAAAACCTCTTGGAAGTAACTGATAGTCGCTATCTTACCCAGAAGTCCCAAATTACTTTTTCATAGTCACTTAGTATTTATTGCTAAGAACGCACCATTATAATCAAATAAGAAGTTATGTTGGTTTAGGGATGTGGCAAAAAAAGGCTTTTCTCTAGGGTCTACAACCTCTCAATGTGTTTACCATACTGCACATGAGTTTTACTTTAACAAATTTCTGTAAGTAAAATTCTTGGGTCAAATGATACATGTCCCTTATTTTTTAAGCATCCCATGACCATATCTAAAAAGGTTAATTTTGCTTCTGCTCCAAATCAGTTTCTCACCAGCTTTTGACAGCAATAGATATTATATACTACTTAAAGTTATACTAATAAGAGAAATCCGATGGAACCACCATAATCACATTTGCCAATTTTTTTCAAGAGTAGAATTTCGGAACAATTTAATGTGAGATATAGTTATTCATGCTTTAGTTAACTATTGTAAGTGTGATTTTGTCTTTGTGGAATTACATTTGGAATTATTTTTTGCTTTTGTCTTTTTGAGACAGGGTTTCCCTTTTAGTCCCAGCTGGCCCGGAACTTGCTCTGTTGACCAGATTGGCCTTGAACTCACAGAGATCGGCCTGCCTCTGCCTCCCGAGTGCTGGTATTAAAGGCATGTGCCACCACACCTAGCCCATTTGGAATTCTTTACACATAATAAAATTGAACTTCTGTTCAATTAATTTTTCTAAATATTTTAAGTTTTTGCATATAGAAAACTAATTTTGTTTATAGTATCTGTTATTAGCAAATAAAAATAAAAATAAATAAAAATCAAAACCAAAGAGATGGTGCAAAAAAAAAAAAAAAAAACAGCGACCTNCAGCGACCTCAGCATAAACCAAAGACTATCAAATACCATAAATGAAAGAGAACATATTTAGAGAAAATCAGCCCTATGAAGTAAAAAGTTGAAGATAGATAATACTTAGGATCACAGCAGTGGGCCTGGTGATGAAGGCCTGGAATCCCAGAATCTTGGGAGAATGATTCAAGAAGACGTTCAATTCAAGGCCAGCTTGAGCTACATATTAAAATTCTATATCAAATAAATCACATCTCCACAAAATGCAAAATGTTATGTGTTTATTACTGAAATTGGAAAAGTTATCTTTCATAACTTTATCAGTTACATATGATGTACTGAGCTTTCCACCATTTATTCACTATTTTGTGTAAGTACTATCCTCCCCCACTCACTGCACCACTAGATATCTATTTTGTCCTAGTCTTCCTAACAAAGATTCCTTCTTCATTGTGTTCTTCATCTTTGTCCCCAAGTTTTTTTTTTTCAAATGGTTGTTTCAAATGTAGCCAGAGAACAGGATGTTTCCATATTCCTAGGAGATAATAGACTTTTCTGTAGCGGTGACAAGTAGCAAGTCAGCAGCCTTGATTTCCAAAGTGCTTCTTCAGTCAGTGACAGCTCTGGAAGCCCTCCGAATGGATTTCACATGAATGTGAAGGATGGATGGCCATACACCTCAGTGAACACACATTTGCAAGTCAACCAGAGAGTCTCAACTCAAAGTGCAAAAAGTCACTCTATCAGTCACTCACTCCAAATAACACAAGAACACACTTCTGAGAGTTAATCAATCAATGATATCCTCACTTTAGGAGCCCTGTGTCTACAAATGAGATCCATAGATTCAATCTGCCAATCACTTAATTACACTGCTCCTCAGAAACCTAGATAATCTTAAATTTTCTCTTCACTGATAATCTATGTCTGACTATAAAATTTTACACATTCTTTAAAAAGTAACATATTCATAGTTCTGTTATTTGCTTAAAAAGTGGAGGTGATTTTCATTTTGGCAACTAAGTACTCTAGTACTCTGATGGTTAAAAATTTGTGTACTGTGAATTAACAATTTGTGTAGTGCAATTAATATATTCTTTGTCTAGATGATTTAATTTCTAGACATTTGGATAAATGGCTATTGCAGATTTTTGGCTTGAATCTTCACAACTCTGTAATATAAGCCTTATTTCTATTTCCAGTCTTTATTTGATAAGAGCAATATAAAAAGCTTACGACCATATAGGCACATGCCTAGTGGACTCAGAAAGTCTAGCTACTGAGTCCTCTTAAGTTCTATTTCCTCTGGAAAACAAAGTAACCCAACCTAAGCACACAATATTGATCAATATTTTAATTGAAATTTTATGAAATGTGAACACCTTGGAAAACTCATATGTACCAAAATTTAAGTAAATAATCATTATTAAGGGCACTTACCATAAATATTTTAAATGTTCATGGTGGCATTATACACAAAGCCATACTATAAAATTATAATTTTGCCATACAAAAGTATGCATATTCATGGTTTCAAATAGAAAGAAGCATGCAAATAACTATATAACTTCTAGAGTGGCAGGAAGATCATTCTAATGATTTTGTCATAGCAAGAGAAATAAGTATAAATTGTGATTTCTGCACTGAAGAATTATATCTAACCATCTCATATTCTATGAGAATTTTACAAGACTTTTGAGAATTCCAGGATCTTAGAACTCTTGATTATTTAGTGCTCTTGACTCTACCCTGGGAATTTATTTCCAAATTTTACTCCTACCAAGTGCTCCCTTTCCCTTTGGTTGTTTAGACCTGGACATGGAATTTATCTGTGAAACTTGCCTTCAACTCACCCTGTACACTTATGTAAAGCATGTATGAAAGTAGCAGATGTTTCAAAAAGTTTAGAGAAAGATTTCTTATAAAGGAAAGTAAATAATATCCTTTGTAACACTAACCTTCATTTTCCTTGAACTTTTGGCTGCCCTGCACCTCTCCTCTCCTGCTGTAGTCTTAGAGGTAAGCCCTCACCTCGCTACACAGGACAGAGTTCAGAAAACCTGGTGCAGTGTTCCACAAAACCTGTGGGATTTAACGTTGGACTCACAAGGTAGTGACACAGAGGCTGACTTTGAAACCAATATTCCAAACCTAGAAATGTAAAGAGATCCTATACAAAAGGTTTTTTGTTTTTGTTTTTGTTTTTGGAAGAGGAGGTTATTGGTATGAATTTAAAGTGAAAAAATTAAATTATCCTCCTGGCATCTTTACAGCATAAAATTTAAATTAATGGGGTGGGAGAGATGGCCTAGAAGTTAAGAGGACTGACCGCTCTTGCCGAGGACCCGGGTTTGATCCCCAGTACCCACATGGCAGCTGAGAACCATCTTTGATTCCAGTTCCAGGGGAATTCGGCGCCCTCTTCTGACCTCTGTAGTATTGCATGACACGGGTGCACAAACCTGCATGCAGACAATACATTCATACACATACAAAAACAAATTTAAAAAATTAAATTAGTTAAAAAGAGTGATACATAAAATAATGAATATGAAGATTATTTTTTACAAAATGTGATAAAAGGAAACCAAAATAAGATAGAAAATGATTGGGACTGAAAGAGAAAAACATAAAGGATATTTTAGTAGTAGCTAGAAAATCCACAGGACTAAGATACATGGCTTACATAAAAGATTAGGGTATAGCCAGGCATGGTGGTGCCTTTAATTCTAGCACTTGGGAGACAGAGGCAGGTGGATCTCTTTGAGCTCAAGGCCAGCCTGGTCTACAGAGTGAGTTCCAGGCCAGCTGGGGCTACAGGGAGACCCTGTCTCAAAAAGACAAAAAAAAGTTTAGGGTATATTTTTAATCTACCTCCACTTATTCTACATGCTGGCAACATAAATACTCACTCCATGCTACTACTTTTCTTAGGAGGGTTCGATGACTGTGAAAAGTACTTTCGTTTTATACCTTTAGAGCATAGGTTCAGGGAAGTCACAGTCTCTAAAAATAAAAAAATTAAGATTAATTTAAAAATAATAGGTGTGTGCAGAGCTTAGATCAGGGACTTCCTAGGACCACATGAAGCACAGAGTACCACATATCCTCCCCACCCCCTCCCCAACTGGAATTGCTGAGGGAGTGTCCAAGTGGATTTTTTGGAGAACCTTTAGAACAGAAAGGGAAGAGTGAGTTAGATGACCTCCAAGATGTAAACGAAATTGAAAGCCTGAAACCTAGACAAATCAACACTTCATAAACAAGGAGAAAAAACATCTGAAGGAGGCAAGCAAAATAAGCCTTCAACACAGTGAAGAGGCATTTGTGATTCACATCGGAATACAGCCAAAAAGGGAAAACCCACATACCAGGGATACAACAAAGGGACAATATGGGAAAGGTCCGTGATAATTCCACACCAAGCTCTACCAACCCTGTGGGAGATTCCTACAGTGAGATCACCCTGGGGATGACTCAGGATACAGATCTTAGAGGAACAATTGCAGAAATATTCAAAGAAATCAAAGAATATAAAAGAAAACTCAGAGAACTAAGGAGAGAGAATGAAAAACTCAAGAAAGACCTAGAGGAAGTGGAAACACTGAAAAAGGAAACCAACCAGCAAAGCAAGGAGCTACAGGAAGAGATTGAGAAGCTCCAAAAGGAAGTGGAAATACTAAAGAAATCAAAAGAAGAAATGAAAAAGGAAATTGAACACTCATCCAATCAAAAGGAAAGGAATGGAAAAAGCCTCAGAAGCAGTATGGAGGAAGCAGAACAAAGAATATCAGACCTGGAAGAAAACACAGAACAACTAAAAAGCAAGTAAAGATTATGAAAAATTTAAAAATACACAAAAGTGGAACAACCAGGAAATATGGGACACTATGAAAAGATCAAACTTCTGCATCATAAGAATAGATGAAGGAAAAGAATCCCAAGAGAATGGTATCGACCAGATCTTCAACAGAATAATAGATGAAAATTTCCCCAAACTAAAAAAAGACAAACCTATACAACTACAAGAAGCACACAGAACTCCAAACAGACAAGGTCAGAAAAGAAACTCCCCACACCATATCATAGTTAAAATGCTAGACACCCAAAACAAAGACAAAATTCTGAAAGCCACAAGAGAAAAACAACAAGTTACATAAAAGGGGAAACCCATCAGAATTACAACTGACTCTCAGTGCAAACCATGAAAGCAAGAAGAACATGGAGCAAAGCATTCCCAGTGTTAAAGGACTATAGATGCCAACCCAGGTTACTATACCCAGCAAAAATGTTGATTATAGTTGAAGGAGAGAGAAAAATCTTCCATGACATAAACAAGTACATGTCTGGAAAACCAACACTTCAGAAAATACTTGAAGCAATTCAAAGGACACCTAGAAAGAGAGATTAATAAAAACCTAACAGCAGAAGTAGAAACAGAGACTAAAAATGCAAATGGATAATAAGGCGAAAGGAAGCAACATGCATCTTTCAATTATAACNTATATATATATATATAATCATGAATATATATGCACCAAACTCTGGTGCACCAAACTTTATAAAGACAATTCTCCAGGACCTCAAGGCACAGATTAACCCCAGCACACTAATAGTAGGGGCCTTCAGTACCCCACTAAATCCTCTGGACAGATCAACCAGACAAAGAATAAACAGAGAGACATATGAACTGAATAATATGATACACCAAATGGACCTCAAAGACATCTACTGAATATTCCAACCAAATACCAGACAATACACTTTCTACTCAGCAACCCATGGAACATTCTCCAAAATCGACCACATTCTGAGGCACAGGAAAAAAACTCAACAAATACAAAATGATTGAAATAATTTCATGCATTATATCAGACCACAGTGCAATAAAGCTCAATATCAACACCAGGATAAGCCCTACTATCTACCAGAACACATGGAGACTGAACAACACTCTCCTGAATAATGAATGGGTCAAGGAAGAAATAAAGAAATAAATAAGATCAGTCCTGGAATTGAATGACAATGATAATGCAACATACCAAAACCTATGTGATACTTCAAAAGCAGTCCTAAGAGGGAAACTTATAGGCCTGAATGCGTACATCAGAAAAACAGAAAGAGCACAAGTGAACTATCTAACACTGCAGCTAAAAACACTTGAGAGACAACAACAAATGAACCCTAAACACAACAGACAGGAAGAAATAACAAATATCAGAGCAGAAATCAATGAAATATGAACAAAGAAAACAATACCAAAAAAAAATCAATGAATCCAAAAGACAGACCTCTAGCCCAGTTAACCAAAAGAAAGAAAGAAAATGCAACTCCAAATCAATAGAATTTGTGATGAAAAGGGAAACATCACAACAGATGGAGAAAAGACCCAGACAGTCATCTGGGAATACTTCAAAAACCTATACTTTATTAAGTTTGAAAACCTAGAAGAAATGGACAAATATCTGAAATCCTGGGAATCATGAAAGCTAACCAAGAAGAGATTGACAGCTTAAACAGACCCATAATATATGAAGAAACTGAAGATGTAATAAGAAACCTCCCAACTAAAAAAAGCCCAGGCCCAGATGGTTTCATGGCAGAATTCTATAAAAACTTTCAAAAAGACTTACAACCATTGTTACTCAAATTGTTCAGAAGGATTCAAGCAGAGGGAAATCTCCCAAATTCCTTCTATGAAGCAATATCACTGTAGTACCAAAACCAGGCAAAGATACAACCAAAAAAGGAGAACTATAGACCCATCTCATTAAGGAACAGAGATGTAAATATTCTTAACAAAGTACTTGCAAACTGTATAAATACCCACATCAAAAAGATCATCCATCATGACCAAGTTGGATTCATACCAGAGATTCAGAGATGGTTCAATATACAAAAATCAATAAATATCATAAAACACATAAATGGACTGAAAGACAAAAACCACGTGATCATCTCAATTGATGCAGAAAAAGCCTTTGACAAAATGCA
Source organism: Rhizomys pruinosus (assembly GCA_009823505.1). Classification (NCBI taxonomy): domain Eukaryota; kingdom Metazoa; phylum Chordata; class Mammalia; order Rodentia; family Spalacidae; genus Rhizomys; species Rhizomys pruinosus. Next base: position 636,760 of record VZQC01014185.1, on the reverse strand, counting down.
GCATCCCTTCATGCTTAAAGTCCTAGAGGGAATTGGATTGGAGGGATCATTCCTCAATGTAACCAAAGCCATATACAGGAAACCCACAACCAACATCATCCTAAACGGAGAAGAGACAGAAGCATTCTCGTTAAAGGTAGGATTCAGCAAGGCTGCCCTCTGTCACCACTCCTCTTCAATATAGTGCTTGAAATACTTGCTATGTCAATAAGGCAAGAAAAGGAAATTGAAGGAGTACTAATTGGAAAACAGGAAGTTGTTATCCCTTTTTGCTGATGATATGATTGTTTACCTAAGGGATGCTAAAAACTCCACCAGAAAGCTCCTAGAAATGATTAAGAGTTTCAGTAAAGTGGCAGGGTACAAAATTAACCTAGAAAAATCAGTAGCCTTTCTTTACACCAACAACAAGCAACTGAAGAAGGAATACAAGGAGATCTTCCCACTCACAATAGCCTCAAAAACAATAAAATACCTAGGAACAAACCTAACCAAAGACACCAAAGATCTCTACAAAAAAAAACATAAACCCCTGAAGAAGGAAATTGAAGAAGACATCAGAAGATGGAAAGAGCTCCCATGCTCATGGATTGGGAAAATCAACATAGTAAAAATGTCCATTCTACCTAAACTAATATACAGATTCAACGCAATCCCAATTAAAATCCCCAAGATTTCTTTACAGGCTGGGGGAAAAAAGTCCTTTATTTAATATGGAAAAACAAAAGACCCCAAATAGCCAAAGCAACCCTGAGAGAAAAGAGCAATACAGGGGGGGATCTCTATACCAGACTTCAAACTATATTACAGAGCTATAGTCATAAAAACAGCTTGGTATTGGCACAAAAACAGACCAAGTGCTGGAGAGGTTGTGGGGAAAGGGGAACACTTGTCCACTGCTGGTGGGAATGTAAACTTGTACAGCCACTATGGAAAGCAGTGTAGAGAACCCTTGGAAAACTCAAAATGAGCTTACCACCTGACCCAGTCATACCACTCCTGGGTACATACTGACAAGAATCATCTTACTGCAGAGAAACATGCACAGCCATGTTTATTGCAGCTCTCTTCACAATAGCAAAAAGCTGGAACCAAGAACTGACTGAAATGGTGAACTTCTGCTCAAAACAGTCAACTTCCACATTGAGAATTTTGAGAAAGACTGAGAAAAAGATGAAAAACAAGTTTGGCAGAATGCATGAGCTCTGGTGGGGTGGGGGGGGTAGGGTGGAGGACATGGCTCTAGATTTGATTAGTAACATAATCTTGTACTATACATATAATAAGTAAATTAAAAATAATAATAAAGGTATTTTTGAATATTTTGTTGACTAGGCCTTTCCCTTGAACATATAACATAAAAATGGATTTTTGAGTTACTTATATCTAAATATTAAAAATAATAAAAATCATTAGAATGCATAATAAGGAAAAAATACTAGTGTGGTCAGTGCATATGCAGTTCACCATAGTTATTCCTTTTGATTCTATGTGTATGTTATTAAAGAAAATAGAACAGTATTTTTTTTCCAAGAGACAAAGCAGAAATCTGTCATGGCCCCAGTTATCTCCCAGTTTTATGTCTATGTTTTATGTTTTATGTTTTATGTCTATGTTTCGTGGTATTCTGTATTGAGAGCTTTGTTCTTGATTCTTTTAAATTTATATTCTTTGTATGGATAAGATATTGCTCATTATATGGAGGGTGTTCAGGAGGTAAAATGAAGAATGGATTATCCATTCATTCGTCTCCACCTACTCCTGCACCACGTATCTGTATTTCCCTCTCCTTTCATGGCAAGATTCATGTTCTGATCTATGAGGAATACTCAGCACTGACCTCTGGGCTGTGAAGCCCCTCAAACTTGTAGTCCTTTCCAAGCTTCCCCAAGTATTGCTGAAATTGCAATCTTCCAATCTGGTTTCCATAAATGAAAAAAAAGTGTTCAATGGTATTTAGAAATTCAATGCTGTAATTAAAATATATTTTATTATTTTTATTTTATATGTATGAGGGTCTTGCTTGCATGTGTGTAAGTGCACCTGTGTCATGCAGTGCCTGAAGAAGACAGAAGAGGGCAAGAGGGCGTTGGATTGCCTAGAGCTAGAGTTAGGATGGTTATTAGACCTCATGGATGTTGGGATTTGAACCAGGATCCTTTAAAGAGGACCTGGTACTCTTCACCACTGAGTCATCTCTCCAGCCCCCTCAATACTGCATTGTTCACCAGACAGAAGGGTAGGAAGGCCCAGCACAAATTAAACTTCTGAATAACTTCTCTAATGAAATCAGAACTAAAATACCACTAAAATTGAATAGACTTTTGCTGCAGAGAAACTTTATTCTGTGGGCTGGAAGTGCCCACTGCCCTGCAGCTGCTTGCAGTGTCCCTGCCCAGCCTTCTCTGCAGCTTCCAGGTTTCTGCAGTACCTAAGGAAATGCAAGTACAGAAGTCTCCAATCTTAGTTAAAACTAGAGAATTTTTATGGGCTTACTTACAAGATAATGGCAAACAAACACACACTCACTTAAGCCATGCATGCAGCTGTGTTCCAGGTCCAGCATGACCACCCAGAGTTCCTGAGTGGCCCCTTTGTCTTCTGAACCACATGTTGGTCAAGGGAGGCAAGAGAGCACCGCTTCCTATGGCGGGCCTTTATATTGCTCCATCCCTACTGAAAGTCCCAGAGTTCTAAAATCCCTTGCCTGATGGTCTCGCTGGAACCTGGTGGCTGAGCTCCTCCCCCAAGTTCACAGTCTGTTGGGTGGTTACAAGGAAGAAAACCTATCAGGAGAGATGGGGAGCAGGGAGTTAATTAGTAAAACAAAAATTGTGACAGTTCCAAACATTCAAAGTATTAGAAAGGTTGATTTGGGTCATTGTTTTCAACGCATACCTATGCATTTTAGCAGAGAGCAAGTAAAACCTAAATATAGGCTGACAAGCCTGCAATGCTATGTCTCTTTCTGCATGCTCTTTTTGAAGGTATGAAACAAAATTTTCAAAGGATGTATCTTTGTTTTTATGGCTTATAATCCCTTCACACTCAAAAAGCTTTTCAAAGAGCCTAATAAAATATTTTCAAATTACCTAGTAAAATAAGCTCCTCAAAAGTCAGCACTGTGATTGGAAAGCAACAATGAGGAAGGTGATTTATTGGTGAGAGAGCCTAAAGGCTTCCTCATATTAAAATTTTGTGTGCTACGAGATCATTCTTATTTAGAGACATTGCAGCAGATGGGCACAGTGATGAGATTATCCAAGGAAAAGATCAAAATGTTCACAGGTGGCTGTGCTCGGTTTATAAAATAAATGTATTTTTCTAAAGTAATATATGTAAGCCTAGCAATATTAAAACAAGAAGGATTATTATCTAAGAAAAGTTATAATGAGCAGTTTTGTGAGGTAAATTATCATTTCATAATAAAATATTTTCTTTTTTTTTTCAAGGTTTTTTTATTTTATTTATTTATTTTTTATGTGTGTGAATGTACTGTCTGCATGTAGGTTTGTGAACCTGTGTCGTGCAATACCTTGGAGGTCAGAAGAGGGTGTCAGATTCTCCTGGAACTGGAGTTCTCTTGGAAAAGCAGTTACGGATGGTTCTCAGCTGCCATGTAGGTGCTGGGGATTGAACCCGGGTCCTCTGCAAGAGCGGTCGGTGCTCTTAACCACTAGGCCATATCTCCAGCCCCATAAAATATTTTCTTAATTTATGTATTTTTTTATGAATTTATTAAATTTACTTAAAGTGAATATTTACCTTGTTTAATATAATGCAAGTAAATTAACAAGAATAACTCTTCCTCTAGTATGTTATTTAAGACTCAGAAGTTTACCTCAAAGCATTATTTCTGGTGAGATTTGTACATTTAAAATGAATAAAACTTCTAAACATAAAGCATTATTTGTCACATTAGGTAGATTGAGTATTATCCCAGTTTTATAGATGCAGTCATTTATTTGTCCATTTTATTGATTGATCTAATTTAAAGAACACATTTATTCTTATTCTTAAAGCTGAAGCCAGTCGTGTATTTTAAAGTTGTCCTTATATAATCAACAGAACAGTATTGCCAAAGAATACAGAGCCAAGTGAGCAACAGAGAGATTAAAACTGAGATTTTTGCATACCTCAAATTGTATGCTGTTGAAAACACAAATATATGTGAAGAACTTTTATAATTATTTAAGTTCAAACCACAAGGGAAAATTTTTATGGGAAATAAATAATAGTGGTTGTTAAGAACACAAAGTAAACAGAAAAAATGTTAAAGTCTTCCTACAGAACAGTAGAAAGGATTATACTGAACATAAAAGACACTCCTGGGAATACTATTAAATATTTAGAATTTAACTTATATGTATTTATCAGCTATAAATATCATAATTTCATATGTGTATATATTGCATAATTCTCAAGTCAGAGTAGTTTATATCCCTTTATTAAACATTTTCCAAAATTGTTTATACTCAATACATTGTGGTGTTTCAATTCAAGCATATGACATGGACTGATTAAATCAAGGTAATAAATAATTTGTAGCATATATATGATATATGATAGCATATATGATAGGTTACAATGAACTTTAATCAGTACTGGTCTGTAGACACTAGAGCTTAGTACTTATACCATTAGTCTCTGTTCCTGTTAACCCAGAGTCCCTCCTCCTTACTCTTTTTAACCTTGAGTAATCACAATTCCATATGTAGATCCACTTTTTAAAGAATCCATATGTGTGAGAGATCATGTGATTCTTGACTTTACAGTATTATTTCAATTAATGTCTAATACTTTAGTTTTATGGTTATTGTTAATGTCTTATATAAAGGTAACTTATAAATAGGACGAAAACTTAAAAATTCTGTTTTATTTATTTATTTTTTTGTCTTTTCGAGACAAGGTCTCCCTGTGGCCCCAGGTGGCCTGGAACTCGCTCTGTAGGCCAGGCTGGCCTCGAACTCATAAAGATCAACTTGCCTCTGCCTCCCAAGTGCTAGGATTAAAGGCGTGTGCCACCATGTGGTGGCGCATGCCTTTAATCCTAGCACTTGGGAGGCAGTGGCAGGTGGATCATTGTGAGTTCAAGGCCAGTCTGGTCTACATGTGCTGTGATCTGCATCGTATCTGATATGCACATCTTATATTTACAGTGTACCTTTCACCACTCACCAAAAAATGCCTTTTTGCAACAGAAGGTCACTTACAAATTTCCACAACCATTAGGAGCTAGAGAGATGGCTCAGTGATTAAGAGCCATGGCTGGTCTTGCAGAAGACCCTAGTTTGATTCCCAGCACCCACATGACAGCTAATAACTGTATGTAACTCCACTTCTGGGAGAATCTACTGCCCTCTTCTGACCTCCGTGGGTATTACATGACATGAGTGCATTTACACACATGCAGGCAATATACTCACACAAATAAAATAATAAATAAAAAATAAGCTATAAAAATTCCATTCCACAAATGTTCAAACATCGACAATAAGTCTCTTTGAGGTGTCCATCCCAACCTGACATATCTAGAACTCATCTTCTAGCCTCTGGCTCAAGGACCATTATAGCCTTCCACTCACTTTACTGTAATGTTAGCCTGAAGGATAGAAATGTCACCTTTAAAAATATCTCGAGGATCTAAACCAAATTCACTTTGAAACTTTATTACTGGTCATGCAAAACCATGTCAAGTCCACAATTAAAAGATGAAATATTACCTCCATTTTCCTTCTTAAATGTCTTTGAAAGTATTTTATGAACATGCAAAATAGTTGGTTCATATTTTGGGGAGTATTCATGGAAGTAATCGACTGCACTGGCTAAGAGTATATTTTGTGCTAATTAAATATTCCGAACTTCAAAAAAAAAAAAAAAAAAAGAATGTAAGAGCCAGAGGATGAGGATGAGGATGAAGGCTGTGACACGCTCTCTTCTAGACACAACGCAGCTGTTGCATGCATCTGGCGTTTTACATGGATGCCAGCGATTGATTGAATTCAGGTCATCAGGCTTGCATAGGCAAGCACTTTTACTTGCTGAGCCATCTCCCTAGTCCCTTAAAAATTTGAAGTCCAAAGCCACCCCACACACCAGAGTCTGTCAATGGGTTTGTGAATTGC
>VZQC01014185.1:597880-629278 GCA_009823505.1 Rhizomys pruinosus | reverse complement strand
AAAAAAAAAAACGTCTGGAAAGACTCAGAAAAAGATACAGGACATGTATGGCAGAGTGCAGGGACTTGGGTGGGGTGGGGGGCATGGAAAGGGAAGCGACTCTAGATTGATTCGATTGAGAAATGATGTATGACCTATGGAAAAAGTTTAATAACAATAAAAAATGTATATTAAAAAAAAAAAAACAAAAAAAAAAAAAAAACAAATTACATAAACATTTAATAGGAATAATAAAATAAAAAAAAAGAAAAGAAAAAATTAAATTAAAAAAAAATAATAATAAATAAACAAAAATAAAACAAAAAATAAAAAAAATAATTATTGTAGATTAGTATAAAAGGAGCTGCCCTAGACTTAAAATTTCATTGCCAATTATATTTATGAAAATAAATTCAAAAACTTTTTACCAGGTTGCATAACATTGTCAAGGTATAATATTTATGCATTTTTCGAGAAACCTAAAGAAGCATATAGAGTAGGGAAACCTTAAGGATATTAACTATGTATAAATATGTGAAAATATCATTAAATTCCTAGGTATAGTTTATGAAAATTATTTTTATGCATTAACTGTTGCCATGTTAAGACCGAATTTATTAAACATTCCTTCAGAACAGGTAATCTTCTAAGTTTATTATATAAATTTAAAATAAATTTTCCGTAAGCCATCTGAAGCATCTACAAAGTTCTAACATTTTTCACACAACAAAACTGACTAGAGAAAGTGAAGGCACTCACACTGCAGAGAGCATATCATGGGAAGCAGAGAAACAGTTGTTCATGTACTCCACTGTGTCATCAGAGTCTTGAGATATTACATTCTAAATCTGTTGAAGGAGAAATCAAAGATTAGCTAAATGTCCTGGGTGAAATATAAACAGAGAAACCACCAAACTAAAATGGCCAGAAATCACTTATCTTACTAACCTAGATCTTTTTTTATTTTATTTTATTTATTTTTGTATGTGTATGAATGTACTGTCTGCATGTAGGTTTGTGCACCCGTGTCGTGAAATGCTGCGGAGGTCAGAAGAGGGTCTCGGATTCCCCTGGAACCGGAATTCTCCTGGAATTGGAGTTACAGACAGTTCTCAGCCGTCATGTGGGTGCTGGGGATCAAACCTGGGTCCTCTGCAAGAGCAGTTAATGCTCTTAACCGCTAGGCTATCTTTCCAGCCCCTAACCTAGATCTTTTTATATAGTTTTATTGCCTCTTTTATGATTTTCTTTTTAATTAGGTAATGTTATTGAAACATATGTAATATAAAAAGGTGATATTATTATAAAGAATGAATACTGCAGCTGAATTTCTAAGGAAGAGAATATATCTTGACAATCTAATGTACTTCATATATGATAATGTTTACTATATATGTTACTTATAGCATGAACTGTGTCTACAGAAAATAAAGTAAAACAAAGTTACTAAATCATCTGGATATTTTAATTATATACATAATAAGTGTATGTCAAATAACTAAATGAATTTGTCTAAACATGTTTCATTTTTAAGTTGATATTTGTCAGCCAAACAACATATCCCACATGAATAAAGGAAACCATTTTCAAATTTTCTTGAATTACTTTTATTATTAATAGTATTATATTTAATAAATATGGGAAATTGACTTTCCAGAATTCAGTTATGCTAGATAGGAAGAAACATCTTTGTGAAATTTAGAGACTCTCTAATGTTATAGCTCAGACTGCCTTCAAATGCTATTCTCCCGTTTCAGCACCCTGTCTTCTATTAAAGGCTTGGATTACTGGTTTATTTCAATACTTAATCAACAGCAAATGCCTTCAAAAAAATTCAGCTGTCACCTTAAGATTGCCTCAAATTGTATTCTGTAGATTTCTTATCAAAATGTGTTTTTGCTATAGACTCAATATGCTGCTTATGCTTAGAGGTCACAAAAGCTATTTACTAGATACTCTGCGCACACATACGGACACACACACACACACACACACACACACAGATTTACCAATGTTATGTTTCACAAAGCTTATTTTTTTCTTCCTGAAATTAGTATATTTAAAAATAAACTTTCAGTTAATTTTGTTGGGGATTTTATGAATCCATTAATTTTGATTAAGAGGGACATAATTTAATTTTCTATCACATATGGTACTCTTTCTCCTAATACGTGTATTTTGATAGTGGTTTGAAAACATTTGAAGAAAGTACAAATATGAAGAAATGTTTTATCTGGCTATACAATGAGATCTCAACTAATTCTCTTTCTTGAGTGTACAATAAAGTGCAAGTATTTTGTATTTTGTGACATGTATTTAAGAGGTTGTAAGAGCAGTACTCTAAAGGATGATCTAAGGAGGGCTTATCTGCCTCACTTTTAAGGGCTAGGATCACTGAAACCCTCGTATATATGAAGAATCTGGAAAGCACTGAGGGTTTTGGCCAAATGGAGACCCGACTTCACGTGCCTTCTTTTTCTGACTGCAGACTTCACTTGCACCTGGCTTCTTGAACTTTGTTTTAAAACTGTTCTGTTCAGATAATTACTTTCAATATTTTTAAATCATCAAATTATAAAATAATAATGAAACTTTTGTAGTTCATAGAGATTCTTCCTTTTGCTTAACAGGTGAAACACAAATGCAACTTTTATTCACAAAGCATTAAATGTATTATTTGTAATTATTGACATAAACCATCTAAACACTCAAAAACTTAAACTAGAGCACAGACATCTGAAGTTATGCTTTTTGGCTCTACTGTGCCATAATTTCTTGAGCATTTTGTTATTTTTTTCTTTAAACTTGTTATTTTGAGAATTTCATCCATGTATACTGTAATTTGATCATTTCCACCCCTTCTCCCCTTCCAATCCCTCCCATGTGCAGCCCACCCCTCTCAATTTGTTGTCCTCTTCTTTTTTGTTACACATACAACAACACCCACTTCTGTCATTTTCCCTGATCCTTAGATGTTGACCAGTTTTGTTTCTTGGTATTTGTATCCATATCTTTCAAAAAGAAGTTTCTTTGATGAGAATGAGAGCTACACTAATATGTGGGTTTAAGAATATATATTTAGGGAGCTGGAGAGATGGTTAAGTAGTTAAGAATTCTGACTGCTCTTGAAGACGACCTGGGTTCAACTCCCACACCCACATGGCAGCTAACTGCCTGTAACTTCAGTTCCAGGGTATCTGACACTCTCTTCTGACACCTGGGGGCATTTTACATGGGTACATTTACATACATGCAAGCAATACACTCATGCACATAAATAAAAATAATAAAATATTTTAAAGCACTTAAAACACATTTAGGAATTGTATTGGTTTAGGGAAATGGAATTAATAGGTTCTCTAGGATTTATAACCTCTCTATCCATGGATAGAGGTAGACAGTATCAGACATTGAGTCTCTCCCACTGAGCACACCTTATGTTTAATTAGACAATTGTTGGTTCTCCCTACATAAAAGTGTCAATATTGTACCATTAGGGATATCTTGCTGGGTTGGTCATTGTTGTGGTTGTAGGCTTTCCAGTTGTGAGGGACTATTGATTATTGTCTCCCTGGCCAGCTCGCATAGAACCTTCTAATATTATGAGAACTGGTTTGAAGTAGCAGGCTTTCCAGGTGTTTCATCTTGATTCCTCCAACTCCTGTGTCCAAAGTACATGATGTCTTTGGCAATAAGGTCTTATCTTCAAGTTTTAGATGACCAAGGGAAATAGCAATAACTGACATTATTTTAGGGATCCCTTTGACTACCTTGACCAAGAATTAAAAGGAAGTGTCCCGTGCTTGACACTGGGATTTTTTTTGTTTTATAGTTTATGGCTCTCAGGAAAGAGCATTATCACCAGTGGGGGTTTAACTCCATTTGAATTGAAATATATATATAATTCTTATTAAATAGCATGTTTTCCTGTGATTTTACAAACAGTATTGCTCTAATTTATCTATGCTTCCTCCCTTTCCATCTGCGTTAACCTCCCTCTATCCTCCCCAGCTAGTCCCCCACATTTCTCATTTCTTGCTTGATAGCACCCCTATCTTATTGTACTCCCTCTAGAGTTCCTTCTCCTTCCTCCATGTTCTTTTTTTCTACATTTTTGGCTTCTGTGGTTCCTGATTATATACTCACATCCATATATTCAGGGCCATAAATGTCATTATTCCTCTTTTCACCAAACAACATCTGATTTGACGTTTTCAAGTTAATATGGGGTAAGAAATCAAAAAAGAAAACTACGATTCTTTCTATAATGGAAGAATGTAGCCTTGTCTTTGTTAGTTATTTTGGTAGTCAGATTCTTATGTTTGCTTGGATGCGTGTTTCTCCAATAGGGCTACAACTTAATTATTTAATGTGTTGAATAAAATGCACTCAGTGAATGAAGTTCATTCTATTTTTGTTGGTTGTGTTTTGGGCATAAAAATGATTATTTAGCCAGGGGTGGTGATGCACACTTTTGGTTCCAGCACTTGCAAGGCAGAGGCAGATGGATTTCTGTGAGAAAACAAAAAAAAAAAAATAAAAAAAGAGAAAAAAAAAAAAAAAGGAAACAATATCACAAAAAAAGAAAAAAAAAAAAATATATATATATAAAAATATAAAAAAAAAAGAGAAAAAAAAAATATTAAAAAAAAACTATATATAAAAAAAAAACACAAAAAAAAAGAAAAAAAATTAACAAAAAATTTTATCTCTTTCTCCCTATATCAGTCAAGTCATTGCCTGCCATGTGGTAGAGATGGGATGGCAGACTCAGTTTCTGTCATTTTAAGCATCATTTTGATGTACTATTTAAAGTCATCCATCTTGACAAAGGAAGGATTTCCAAATCTCTCTGTTCTTTCATAGAGTGTCAAGACTTGGTGTGGGAGATTGGCCTCATTGTCAGGTTATGGAAAATCCACCAGCTTAGTTGCCCAAAGACTAAATATGAAGGAGATTAACCAAATGTTTGTAGTATTCATCTCAATGTTTGTCATTAAAGAGAATGGCTGGGTTTGCATGGGAGTTTATATATCACTGCATGTGGAAAGAGCAAAAAGAAGAAAAGTTTCTTTGTACCTCTTTGAGAATTGTCAGAAGCAAGGGGACTGTGACTGCCGCAGCTCTTGATTTCATGTCTCAGTATCTAGAGGCCAAATATAGAGGAGAACTTGCTTTAGAAACCCATAGTTAAAAGATAGGCATGAAAGAGATCAGAGATCCAGATCCCCTTGCTTGCTGGTCTGAGTCCTGATATTTTTGGCTATCATGTGACATGGATAATGAGCAGAAGGATTAAAAGGACCCTTCTAAAGGTAAAATTGTTCACCTATAAAGTTTATGGACTTCTTCCTTTTAGGCCAATGTCTAGAAAAGGAAGTAGCCAAGACTCAAAGAGGTTGAACATCAAGATCCATGACAGAATAAGCTAGAGATAAGGCTAGAAGAGAGCTGACTGGTTAGCTGCAGGGCACAGTCACGCCTACAGTCAGGGAAGCCTGAATTCACTCAGCAATTCAGGTATGCGTTTAAGGTAAGGACTCAACCTTAAATTCAATAACTAGCATTTTAGACATCAGGTTTTAGATCAAAGGGTACAGGAGGGTAACAAATTATGTATTTTCAAGGATAAGAAAAAATATTCAGTGTACCTGTAAAACTACGGTCACAGTGGCAGAAAGTGGGTTAAATAGACTTCTTCAATTCGTGCCTTGAAGGCCATACTAAAGAGCTCAGGTTTTTCTAACAACACCATGGGACAGAAAGACTTTGACTATGGGAATAAAATGGTCAGATTAAAGTATTAATGGATCACTGGAAACCACCTAGCCCGAAAGGCACTGTACTAATTAAGGTGAAAAATGCTGGTGGTTGTTAAATTCGGTGATAGTGGTAACAGAGAGAAAAAAATTTGCATTTGTGAGATATATTTGCATAAGGTATAAATTGGATTAATTTTATCATTTTGCAATTTTTAATGTATATTCATTTGTGTATACACGAGTGAGTATGCATGTACTATAGCCTATGTGTGGAGGACAGAAGAAAATCTATGTGCATTGGTTCTCCTTTTCTACCATGTGGATTCTGGGCATCAAACTCAGGTCATCAGGCTGGGTAGTAAAGTCCTTTTAGCTGCTGAGCAAACTCACTTGCTCAATTTTTGAAACATCATAATTTTTCTGCAGCTAAGTGTTAATTTGATGAATAGAAATTAGATATTATTCCATATATTTATATTATAGAAATTACAGATTATTCCATATATCTTTATATTATCATTTATATAAATATACCATGGTATATTTGAGTAAAATTTGCCAGAGGAGAAAAATAGAGTTCTGTTAGTTTTATGTGTTTTTTTTTCAATTACCTTTGAAGTAGTTGATCAAAGAGAATCTAAACAATCACATTTGTACCTGATATGTTAATTAAAATATAAAAATATCAAAATGGAAGATTACTTTGAAAGTAGAAAACTTTAGAGGACATTAAATGATGTTGCTAAAAACATTTTAGATATATTCAGAACTTCATTTCCATTAATAGAATCATGGCTCTTAATTCAATTCTCTAGATGAGATTAAAGGACACTGACATTTGAACAAATAATGACAATTACTTTATGCCATTTATAATAATAAATTAGGTTTGCTGCCAGGAGAGGCCACAGAGTCAATTCCTGTGGCTGTACTTTAGATATAATTTTACAGCTTTACAATTACTAGACTGTGTCTTCAAGCCCACTTTAATTCAACATACATTTTACTAAATGCCTTCCGTTTAACAGAGCTGTTGGTTGCTGTGATTATTGGTGTTTCTAATACATTCTTCTCGCCCTTGAAATGTTCATATCTAGGGGAATAAGGAGAGAAAGAGTAATGAAGAACTTTGTACAGAATGTGTGGCTGGGGATGCAAACACAGTATTTCATTTTACGTGGCAGGAGCTTAATAGAAAATACACCGTGCCTGGCGAATGCTGAATGGAAACTAGCAGTGCAGCGGGAATAGAGAGACAGATAGGAAAGATAACAGAATGGGGGGCTAAAGCATTATCTGATGTTAGTGGAGCAGAGACATAGGAAGTGCAAGAGAGGATACAGGAAGAAGCACAAGTAGGATGGAGGGAAACAGCTGTCACTCACTTCAGCATTCCCTTTCAGACATATTCTAAGCTTCCCTATTGCTTACCTGACTTGGATGGTCCAACCTGTACCTTATAGATAAGATGAATAAGCTCCATAAGTCTATGTACTGCAAAACACAGAGTTGAGGCTCCTGAGAAATCTATCCCTAGATGGGGCAGAATTCTACTTGAGTGTGGCAGACAGGTAATTAATAACACTAATTAAAACTATTGGCCAGCATCTTTGTGTATTTAGGATATAAAATTTGCTCAAGATACAGGTGAGTGATTATTACAGTATTGAATATTTCAAATTGATTTTTGTGAGGGCAACTCATTGACAATAAGATGGTTGCTAAGATCTTTAGACTGTGGAAGGGCCTAAGATAGGAAGAAATAAGAAAAGAATGAGGAAGGTAAATAGGAATCTGCCTTGGCCCCCCTTCAACTTTTACCTGACCAGTGAGATCTTTGCCAAACTGCTATAGTCTTATAATCTTTTGCCTTATGATCTTTTATAACTATGTGTAACAATTTGTTTAATTACCATGTATACACTACTTGCTTGCTTAAACTCTCACACATTAGTAGACTATAAATTTCCCTAAAAACATGAACTAAGGGCTAGAGCTAGTTTAGCATGATTCCAGTGTCAGCCCGACAGTGTTAATAAACTGTGTCTTCTTTAGTCAGAATGACTGTTGATCTTCTGATTTCTAGACGTTTCCAACACATTCTGGAGGTCCAGGTGAGATCAACCCTCCATACCCTAGTCGGTAATAGAGGCAGCTGCTCCTGGACCCTGCGCTCCACTTGTGGCCCCTGGAATAAAGACATATGCTGTAGGATTTCTGGGGCCTCCTTCCTGGAGGCCAAAGAGGACATGTCAGGCCCTGTACTGAAGTTCGCACCACGTGACATGAGGCAGAGAACAAAGAAGGATGTCCAAACCAGGTAAGGGCCCCCAGGGTAAAGAGATATGAGTCATCTGGTCCCCAAAGGAGGTTGCATGCAAAGCCTTGATGTGATTCCTTAGTAGCACTGACCTCCAACCAGGCAGGAATGGGGACCACAATCAAACCTCCGTGTTATTCTAATGTGGTATTGGCCTCATTTAGGTAAAACGGGAATTTAGTGGGAATAACTAAGGTACAACTGTCTTAAACTCTGACTGATTGTGCATGAATGTGAGAATGAAGGGAATGATTCCACACTCTGCAGCTACGGAATCTGATAGGCCCCAAACTGCATTTCCACCAAGGTCGTCTCATCTAAATGGTAACTCATCTCCTGTAATGGGATGTGACTAAGCATGGGCTTAAACATGTGACTCTATGGTAAGGCCTCTTAAGTCTCCACTAGGTGATTGACCAGGCAGGCACCTGAGTAAGGGAGAGACCAAGCAGTCTTCACATCCTCCTGTGTATACACTAGGCACATATAAAATCTCCAAAAGGATTCCTCCCTGTCCAAGTCAGAAACTTCCAGTCATCCAGATGATGCTGGACAACTTTAAACTAGGCTGAGCAGGAGATTATGGCATTAAGATGAAACTCTCCAAATTGAGAACTTTCTGTGAAGTCCAGTGGCTGGATATTAGGCCATGCTGGGGGAGATTGCTCAAGTCTGGGTGGAGGCTACTTGAACCATAAAATCAGCCACCAATTTAGCAGATGAGGAAGAGAACCATTCCATAGCTGCAAGGAAGTTATGGTATGGTACTGTATACTTGTCTGGATTTAGAAGATGAATATCTACATACAAAAGATCACCCTAATCAAAATGTTAGTTATCATGTTTTGAGTACACATAGTTTTCACATAATTATGCCATTTGTATCTCTGATAATCATTTCTCATTTATTGTATGAGATTTCCTGTAATTATGTACATCTGTAAGTTTTCTCATGTGTTGAGATCTCATGTAATTCTGACATGTGTGTCTATGATAATTGTCTTCATATGTTGTTTCCATCAAAACAATTTTAAAACAAACTGGCCAATTTAGTTTTTCTTTTCATTCTTTTATTGTGCACAAAAGTATTGGTTTTATGTTTTTTATTTTTGTATGCCCAATTAAAATACATGTGTACAAATTTATAAGTATGCATGTTTTAATGATAGATTCAAAAGCCTTATAAACTTGGTGTATTAATCACTTTTCTGTTGCTGTGATAAAGCCACCATGACCAAAGGAACTTAAAAAAGGAAGAGTTCATTTGAGCTTATGATTGATGGTTCCAGGGAATTAGAATCCATTGTGGCAGGAGGCGTGGTGGCTGGGGCTGGAGCAGAAAGCTGAGCTTCACATCTCACAATGAGCACAGGAATTCAAGAGAGAGAGACTGGAGACTGCAAGGCTTGATGAACTCACTAAGCCCTTCCCCAAATGACATACTTCCTCCAGCATGGCCATGCCTTCTAAGATCTCCCAGAACAGTGCCACCAACTGGGGACAAAATATCTGAATACTTAAAGCCTATGGGGGATACTCTCATTCAAACAACCACATTCCACTCCCTGGCCCCCATAGGCTCATGACCATATAAAATTAAAAATGCATTTAGTCCAACCTTAAAAGTCCCTATACTCTTACCAGTCTCAATTCTATTCAAAAGTGTACAGTCCAAAGTCTCTTCTGAGACCCAGGCTAATCTCTTAACTGTAAGCTCCTGTAAAATCAAAAGACAAATTACCTACTCTCAACATATGGTGGAAACAAATACACATTCCCATTCCAAAAGGGAGGAATACAGGCATAGTGAGGAAATACTGGACAAAACAAGACCAAAACCCAGCAGGACAAACATCAAGTCCAGTAGCTCCATGTGTGACTTCTGGGACTTGACTTCCAAAGGGCTTAGATGGCTCAGCTCTTCCAGCTTTGCTTGCAATATACATCTCTTTCTTAGGCTGGTACCACTTCCTGTATGCAGCTCTCCTTGGCAAATTTCTCACAGCTCTGGCATCTTGAATGTCTTCTTGGGGTCTTTGCTGCCAACCAGGCTTCACATTCACAGCTTCATGCAATGGCCTATCAGGGCCTTCTTTATTCCGGGTCACCCCTGCTGCACTCTGCCTGGCCTAGGCGGCTCTCTGAATCCATGGAGGAAGAACTGATGACACCTTCACTCTTGCATCCTTCATGCCTCTAAAGCCAGCACCACGTGAATGAAACTGCCGAGTTTTGCTGCAAGTTTGGGATGGACCCTGGCCAATTTCAGCCACATTTGCAACTTTTCTCTGCCCTGGACTTGTTGGAGCAGAAAACACTTTCAGTATTTTCCTTTCAAAAGTTGGAGGCTTAGCTGGGCACACCCTTGCCCTGAAAGTACTGTTTCTGTTGTTTATTTGTAAATCTTGAGGCCTCTCCTTAATCACTTTAATCTCACTTTTCCCCTTGTTTACTTGTAAATATCTAAGCCACTCCTTAATCACTCTTTAATCTCCTTATCAAAGGGAGCCTCTCCTTCAAATGCCTTGGCTCCACCATTAATCTTCCTAGAGCACGTTTCAGATCCAAACTGTAGATTCTGCATTTCTTTCTGCCCCATCTGCTCTTTTTCACTGTAGATCTGCACAATATTCACCATTAATAGCCACACCACCATTTCTACATTAGGCTGTTTTGAAATATCCTCTGCCAAAGATATTAGTCCATTGATTTTCAACTTAGCATCAGGCAAGCATTTGGGCTGTGGGTAAACTGTGGCTAGACTCTTTGCCAAAATATCCCAGTTGCTGCCTAAGTATTTATTTTCCTCTGAAACTACATCTTTTGCAGCAATGCTTTCTTCCAGGTTTCTACTAGAATGGCCTATTAAGCTCTGCTTACAGCTTTTCTAGCCCAAAGTTCCAAAGTCTTCCACATTTTTCCAAACACCCACATGGTCAGGTTCTTCATAGCCAACAGGCCACTCTCTGGTACCAAATGCTAGCCCAAAGTTCTAAGGAATTAGAGTCCATTGTGGCGGGAGGCATGGTGGCTGGGGCTGCAGCAGAAAGCCGAGATTGACATCTTGCAATGAGCACAGGAATTCAAGAGAGAGAGAGAGAGAGACTGGAGACTGCAAGGCTTGATGAACTCACTAAGCCCTTCCCCAAATGACATACTTCCTCCAGCATGGCCACGCCTTCTAAGATCTCTCAGAACAGTGCCACCAACTGGGGACAAAATGTATGAATACTTGAAGCCTATGTGGGACACTCTTATTCAAACTACCATACTTGGATACCCTAAACATCTTTAAATATTTAAAACAGTGAGTCTAGCTCTATTAAATGTTTCACAAAACTCTAATTGCTAATTGTTTTATACAAAGCAGCATCTGCTGGTTGTTTTAAAATCCTATTTCTTAGATACATTTTGGTTTCAGTTTGCTTTCAAAGTGTTTTTTTAAGGAATCTCTTGTTTGCTTGCTTTGAAAGTATTTTGGTTTGTTTTTTGTTAGTTTCAGACCTCTGTAGGCCTGTTTGATTCTGACCATTTCTTTTTGTTAAAATTTACTAGCAGTGAGTTTTCCTTTTCTTTTCCCCTCGGGACACATCTCCCATATCTAAACTAACAAATGAATAAAGAAAAAGAAGGTTTAAGAAAACCATACTCCAAGTGGCTGTAGGTTTGGTTAGTATGTTAACTCATCTTCAGAGCTGGGGATGAATTCTGGGACTGGTCCTCCTGTCTCATCTGTTCTCTGGCCACATGCTTCATCCTCTGTCTCTGGCAACAGGGTACCATATTTGCGTGGATTCTAGCCTGGTTTGGTGGTTGGTGCTTTCCATCTGGAGAAGCTCTGCAAACTTGGATATATCTCATACTATTCTCCCCTGGAGGAACTCTTTTGCCTTCAACTCTTATGTTTAAGTCCGCATCAAACTGCTTTATACTAGTTATTCCTAAAATTTCCTTCAGCAATTTAAGCCAGGAATGCTGGTTTGGCATAAATGGAGAACTCCCCAGGCTCCTGGAACTGAGCATGTGGCACTTGTGTTTCAGTCATTTCCGAGGTGTCAGGTACTCCTCATGTGATCTGTCTTGGAGCATTGTTGGTGAGTTTCCCATCTGTCCCTGTATGGCCTACCTTGGTAGCTAAGCACTTTGAGTTTCTTTGCCTCTCTATTTCTGTTCAGAGACCCACTTAAAATCCCCTAGGCTCATCCATTCTCTGGCACCTGGGTCAGACATAGTAGCACATGGCTTCTTCTAGAGTATATCATAAGAGCTGACCCCCAAGATGACAACCTCAGACAGAGTGAGACACTGCAATGCATTCAGAGTAACTCCTTTTAAACTTTATTCTTAACCTCAAATTTTAATATTTCCTTACTGTTCTTCCTGTCACCTCTGATTCATACAATATTAATATATTAGAAAAGGGAACACTGTTGATTTCATATGTAAAGGCATATGTAAGAAAAATTAAAATTATTCTTTGCTTTCAAACCCTATAAAACTTGGAACTTGGTTTATGATAATCGATTAAGCAGATTCTTTTAAACTTGATCTGAGTGACTAAGCAACACACCCATATACAAAAATAAAATCTGTTTCCCAAATTACTTTTGCCTTTTCTACATGTTCTTTGTTTAGAGATCTTTATGTCAAGTTTCCTTTTCACATTAAAAATAACAAGAAACATAATCTCAATGAAGAGTAATTACAAAATCTTGGTTACTAAAATCTATCATATAATTATACATGTATATGTAGTCTACACAAACTTATGTTTTGGGGAAAATAACTTAGTTGCTATCAAATTGACTTACAAATAAGTTCTCACATAAACTAAAATTATTAAATTATGACATAGTTCTTATTGCTTGAGGATATAAATTAATTTTAAGATATGATTACTTCTGCTCCAGGGTGTCATTTATCTCTGTTTTTTTTTTTAGATATGTTTCATATAATATAAGTATTTTAAAACCTTTAGGACATTCTGACCACTGCTGCATCTTTAAAGCCAACAAGCAGGTTTTTCAAGTCTATATGTTCACCAAGGCTATGTGAAAACATCTCTAAGTATTTAAAAGAAAATTGCTCATTAAAAAACCTACTTCAGGGCTTACAAGGACATCAATGTTTATAGATCATAATAGTATATTTGAAATATTTGTGAATATATATATATATAGGCAAATATTAATTGCTTAGTAAATTCTCACAAAAATGGTAAATTTGTTTGCGAATGTTGTTATGTCTCATAGTATTAATAAAGTAAATAGGGCTGGAGAGATAGCCTAGTGGTTAAGAACGCCGACTGCTCTTGCAGAGGACCTGGGTTCAATCCCCAGCACCACATGGCGGCTGAGAACCATCTTTAGCTCCAGTTCCAGGGGAATCTGACACCCTCTTCTGACCTCTGCAGTATTGCATGACATGGGTGCACAAAGCTACATGCAGACAGTACATTCATACACATAAAAAATTAAAAAATACAGTAAATAAAAAGGTTAAAAAGTTGGTAAAGGGTATACAAATTTTAATAAAGAAAGATTAATGTGTGAAGATTAATATGGCTGGATATTTCCAAAATAGAAGGGGTTACCTGTAGCTACTGAAAAATGTCCTTCATATTTCTCTGTATTATGTTACTTTCGATACTTTCTTTTGCCCATAACAAGATAATTTGTCTCAAGAGGAGCTAGGTTTTGCCTCATCGTATTAGATTGGTACAGTCTAAAAGGAAACAATTTTGGTGTGCTTGGCCTGACTTCTGATCAGCTTATTTCCTACCTCTAGTTATGTGATGGGACCCTTTCCCTTCCTTCTGAAAAACTGTAAATCAGGATATGTTGGTCTAGGAGAGAGAGGAGACTGCTTCTATTTGTAGTAGAACAGCTTTCATTTAAGATAGACTTAAGAAAATTATTTTAAAGTACTTTTCTTGTGCTATGCCTTCCAGTCAAGGTTTATTCAAGAATGTTTGGGGTTTTGATGAAGCTTTCTTTATATATCACATAGTAATTAAAAGTACCAGCCTGATGTAACTGACCTTCTGGAATGTTTGATGGCCATACTTGAAAGCCTATACTAACCTGATCAAAAGGGACTTAAAAGGACTGTATTTGCTCTTTGCCCTCCAAGGTTAACTAAGTCCCAGGGGACTAAGGACATTTCAAAATGTTCTGTAGCTGTGAGGAGTCACCTGTCCTCCTGTTCAGGAAGGCTATGGAGATTCTGCTAGAGGAACTCAATCCAGTGTCCAGTCTATAAAGAGGATGGGCAACAGAGGAAAATTTACCTCAAAGCTTCCAAATGAAGTCATGGTTAACCAGGAATTGAATTTTCCTCACATAGATGGAACTGGTAAAAGAAAAAGCAATTTAGGGCCCAAGTGAGCCCTGAGGATCACATCCTCAGCTAAAACAAAATTGTTTGATTTGGGCCAACTGTATGGTCTTAAACACCTAAAAGAGACGAATACTCAGATTAAAGTCATCGGTATAGCTCTTTTAAAGCCCGAGAAATTGTAGTTCCAAGACATTAGGCTTAAAAGTTCACATGGAAAATTTTTCTCTTTGATAAAAGTGTTACTCAGATATAAGACTTCAGATCTTGGCCTAGTTCAACATTGCAGTGTCTACCTGCAGCCAAGAAAAATAAGCCCAGTATTGTTCTTATCTAAGAATTAAATGATGGCTGAATTTCTTTTCTTTCCTCTCTAGAAGCCATTTGAGAGGGAACTCATAATGTGATTCTAGCCATGCCAACAGCTATCAAAGTGCCTGAAAAGCAGATCCAGAGTCCAGCAGTCATGGCAAAATGAACAATGAAGAATAACCCAATAAGTGGATACTTGGAAACTCTCATCAGAAACCCTAATGGACTTTGATTTGGACATTTGAAATTCACTCTGTTCTGACTTTTCCTGGTCTCCTGCCTAGAACTTGTAATAATACTCTTGTAATACCTAAGTACATTCTTTTCTCTCTGTAGCTAACAGCTATATACTTTTAGAGTCTTTTATGTAGGCCTATTGAAGGGTACCCCAGTTGCCACATTCTGCACCCCTATTCAGTGGTCGGCATCCCAATTTCTCATTGGGAATTAGGGTTACCTCTTTAGAGGGCATAGTAATGAAAACAGGAGATATAAATTTGCTAAGCAGTTTTAGGGTAAAGATCCCCCCCAAAAATTACCCAGTTTCTTTCTCAGATGAGAGCAGGAAATTCCCTGGAATCTTCCAGTAAACTTATCCCTACCTGAGGCTAGAGATGCCAGGATTATCCAATCCAACAATGTCTGTAGTTCCATAGCTAGAGGCTGGGAGGATCTAAGTCTTGTTCAACAATGTATTATTATTGTCTTCATAAATCAGATAGAGTCTCTAGCAGCCATTTTATCACAAAACTTCAGAGGCTTAGATCTGATCACAGTAGAAAAGGGAGAGGTTTGTATCTATCTGGGAGAGGAGTGTTGCTTTTATGCAAATCAACCCAGCATAGTTAGAGAAAATGCAAGAGTGAAAAAAGGCCAGAGGAAAGAAAATACTTCTTACTGGAAAAGTATCTGCAATATCTGGGGCTCCTGGCTGGCCCCTCTACCAGGACCCAGTCATAGTCCTGCTAGCCTTCCTGTTTGGACCTTGTTTAATAAACTTGCATACCTGTTTAGTAAACTGGTTTATCTGAAAGGGAATAGAGGCCATTAGACTATAGATGATTCACAAGAAATATCAAAGAATTCCTCTAGAATAAATATAAGGAATTATGTTGATCTACAGGAGGGGATATGACGGCAGCTCCTCAACAAGACAGGTGCTAAGAACATTGGCCCCTAAAAGTGTCCAAGATAATATACGAAGAAGCAAGAAAAGAATGAGGAAGGTACACAAGACTCTAAGGCTGCCCACCCCCTTTCTTTTTTACTGGATCATTAAAATCTTTCCCAAACTGCCACATTCTTGTGATCTTTCATCTTGTGACATGTAACCTTTTCTTTAATTAACAGGTATTCACTACTTGCTTGCTTAAACTCTCACATATGTAGAGTATAAATCTGCCTGAAAGCTTGAACTTGGTTCTGGCGCTATTTTGGACTGATCCAAGTGCCAGCCTGCTGGGCTGAATAAGCTCTCTCTCTTTCACCTGGACCAATGTTGGTCTCCTGAGTTCTTGAAGTTCCCCCAACAGCTTATCCGAATTTGTACATATCTTAATCAAAATGCATTGTATGAAGTCCACAGAAGTGAATTTTAATCCTAGCAGTCAGGAGGCAGAAGCAGGCAGATCTCTGTGACTTCAAGGCCAGCTGGGGCTAAAGGTAGACCCTGACTCAAAAATACCCAAATAATACCACCCCCCCCAAAAAAAAATTCTGCTTACAATCTTTGGAGATGATAAAGATATTTTGTTCTTTGAAATCTGAAGAACTTCTAAGGTGCATTCATTAGCTTCTTCTCTGCAGCTTGAGGCTGGACTGCACACATGGCCACGGCCTTTGTACAGAGTGTCTGCTTCCCTCAAAGTTCTAAGGTATAGGATTTTTATTAATGAATATAATCTGAACTAATGACTTTTCGTTAACCCCAGCAAAACATGCTCTTGGGTCAGATGACCCATGCAACTTCATTGTCCAACTCTACCCAAAAGATAATGAATGGCTGTGAATATGCTTGAGAATTAACATATCCACATGCTGCAAGCAGGATACCACAACACACCCATCCACTGGAAACAGTGGAGGTTGGGACAGATCTCCTGATCTTGAATAAGATACTATGGAAGTAAAGTCTAGACGGTCCATTTGAGACAGGCTCTCTGTTGTCACAGCTGGCCTGGAATGCACTATGTAGACCAGGGTGGAAGGGTGGAGCTGAGCTAAAACTTAGTACTTCCACAGTCATGCTGGAAAGAACATTTTGGATAAATTATGGGTGTGATCTGATGGGCGACACAGTGGAAGAACAGGTTTTCAGAGTCAGGTGAGCACAGGCCCAGCTCCATCTGCAGAGGTTGTCAGGGTAAGATAGAGCTGAGAGACAAACAGTTCTAATAGACAGGGGAACTAGTGTCCTCTGAATTTAAGCCCACTCTTAAAAATTTTATTTAAGAGTTAGTCTATTTGTTCAGGTATGCTGCACTAAAGAAATGAAATTTATTCTGAAATGACAGCATATCATAAATAATATATGAGTTTATATCTTAAATAAGAATTTAGTGACTCTGTACACTAAAGGCAGGGAGTAACCACAAGGAGAAACTGAGGGCGTTTAGAGGGATTCATAGACAACTTCTGCTTCACTCTCTTGCAGTGTAGGAGTAAGTGGGAAAATTCTGGGTTAGCCCATAGTGAATATTTTTAGTTTTAAATTTCACTAACACAGATCTAAATGCAGCTTGACTTTGGGGTAGGTGTGCCTTTGAATTGAATCAGTAACATTTAAGCACTCTGTTCCTTGGTTTTTCTACCTTTGAGATGCTTGGAAGTTAATCTAGTAAGTAATGGGCCTTATTCTGGTCTGTCTAAAACTCGGAAGCTTCTGACGTAAGGATGATGGCTGGGCTGAGGTCTACCCACAAAGAGAGGGGTCACAGCTTGCTCATGATCTTTGGTTTTATGTGCCTATATGAAATAAGGAGCTAGAAATGGAAAATAAGAAATAAATTCAATAGAAAGATCATGTAATACTTATTTCATCATGAGTCACTCTTACAGAGAAATATCTTTTAAGATCAGAGGTGGGAGAGACAGAGATAAAACTCTCTTGGCTTCACTTTTCATTTTATCTATGGTGACAACAGGCACAACAACAGCAGCAACAACCAGCCATTTGTGTTTGAAGCATCTACTCTTAAAAATGCTTTATGAAAGGCCAATGGACATCACTGTGCTTATGCTTGTATAATGCTCTTCCAGAGGACCGGCACCCATGCTGGGTAACTCCAGCTCGAGGGGTAACTGATGCCTGGAAGTACTAGTATGCATACACTGCACACCAGCAGATCTATCTATCTATCTATCTATCTATCTATCTATCTATCTATCTATCTGTCTGTCTGTCTGTCTGTCTGTCTGTCTGTCTATCTATCTATCATCTATCTATGTAATTCAAAATAATAAAAGTAAATGTATTGTAAAGAGTATTTATGGGGTTCGGTAGGCAGA
The DNA here is from genome assembly GCA_009823505.1 of Rhizomys pruinosus. Classification (NCBI taxonomy): domain Eukaryota; kingdom Metazoa; phylum Chordata; class Mammalia; order Rodentia; family Spalacidae; genus Rhizomys; species Rhizomys pruinosus. Next base: position 611,062 of record VZQC01014185.1, on the reverse strand, counting down.
TGGGATAAGAGAATGTTTTGACAAATTGTGTTTATACTTGAAATATTCTTTCTCCATTTTTTTTTCATGTGGCAGCATTACAGAGGAAGAAGGGAAGGACAGAGGGAGGGATAAAAGAGGAAAGGAACAAGTGTAGGGAAGAAGGAAAGGTAGGATGGAGGTAGAAGAGCAGAGGGATTGGACTCACTGGTGACTCATGCCACCTATTGTCTTTAAAGAGGCCTCTGAGTAGAGAAAGCTTCCTCTTTCCTGACTTTGTGGTGATTTCATCTGAAAGATGTCATCCCTTAACAAGTTCTACCATGATAAGGCCAAACCTAAAGATTATCCTTGTTGAAGATTAGGATCTACTGAGTTTTTACCTTTAACCCCAGTTTATCAAAGTTTTAGTAGACACAACACAAGTGTCCTTCAACCAAGGAGTGGATAAAGAAGGTGTATAAATTGGAATTCTATGCAGTGGTAAAGAAAGATGACATCGTGAACTTTGCAGGTAAATGGATGGAACTAGAGGCCATTATGCTAAGTGAAGTAACACAGTCCCAGAAAAACAAACGATGTATTGTGTCCCTCATTTGTGGATGCTAGCACTTAATCTCTCTTTATAAGGCAAACTGAATCATTCCTTTTTATTTCTTTGTTTTTTTTAGTAAATATAATACCTGATGTTACTCAACAACTTGGTATGTAATGTAGGAATGTAAAGTAACATTGTTTCTTTACCTGTACACAACTCTACTATCAAAATGTGAATCCTTGAACATGTTTTGGAATTACCCTCTAATTTATTTTCAGACATCATAATTTTGGCAGTGTCAATATAGGCATATTTTGGAATGATATAAATTGAAAGGAACAACAACAACAACAAAAGACTGGGTCAAAGTACTGACTGAAACAGTAAACTTCTGCCCAAAACAATAAACTTTGGTATTGAAAAATTTAAAAAAGATTGAAAAAGATAAAAGACATGTATGGCAGAATGCATGAACTCTGGCAGGATGGAGGTCAGGAAGGGGAATTGGGTCTAAATTTGATTAAGAAATGTATGAAATACACAAAACTTCAACAAAAATAAGATAAAAAGTTAAAAATTTTATATAAAAGAATCATTATAGTAGCTTATTAAAAATATGGATTTGCAGAGTGCATTTCTAGGGATGTTATTAATTAAATTGGAGGTGCTGTCCATAATAGCTATACTACACATCCCCTCTAACTCTTAGATTTCATCATAGATGTTCGGCACCTTACTAGGAAAAATAAAAGGGACAGTTGAATAATGGTTCAATGAAAGGTTCATTTCACTATGCAATTACTTTTGTTTCACAATGAAACAAAGCTGTTTCAATATAAATTTTAATTAGAAAGCATAAACTATTTATAATATATAAGTTGCTTTTTAATTTAAAACACACTTTCTTGGAAGACAGTGTAAAATGATAATTTTTAGTGCCTAGGGTACAGGCAAGGCTTCTGGTTTGGTATGAACACAGCCATGGGTTCAGCCACCAATATTAAAAATTAGTAACTAAAAAAATATGGTGAAATATATTTTTGTTATTGTCAGGTTAAATGTGTTCCTGAATGGTCTAAATGTGAATTATAAGAATAAAGAACAAGAAGGGTCTTGTGAGGTTTATATCATGTCTTCAGTGTCCCTCTCTGCTTGCATAGTAGAGTTAATGTTCATTCATAATAATAGCACATGTTAACAGAAATGGTAAAGGGATTTCTTCTTTTTTAAAGTGTTTGCACTGATGAAAGATTTTTAAAAGATATTTTACTTATTTTTATATGTTTGGGTTAATTGCATGGAAGCACACTCATATCATGCAATGCCTGTGGGGGCAAGAAGAGGCCATCAAATCCCCTGGAACTGGAGTAATGGAGAGTTGTCAGCTGCCATGTGGTTGCTGGGAACCAGGTTCTCTGCAAAAGCAGCCAGTGCTCATAACCACCAAGCAATCTCTAGCCCCTAGTGGTTAAGAGCACCGACCGCTCTTGCAGAGGACCCAGGTTTGATCCTCAGTACCCACATGGCGGCTGAGAACTGTCTTTAACTCCAGTTCCAGGGGACTCCAACACCCTCTTCTGACCTCTGTGGCATTGCAAAACACCGGTGCACAAACCTACATGCAGACACATACAAAAATAAATAAAATTAAAAAAAATAAAAATAAAATAAAAAGACTTTTTGTTTAACTCAGTTTCTTAATATATTCTACTTTTCAATAGAATAATGCACATTGTTTCAGAAAAGTAATCTATTCCTATTTTATCTGTAATTTCTGTATTAACTTACATGGTTTGAGCCTGGTGTTGATAATATACAATTTACGAATAAGCTTTTTAAAAACTGCCATGTGTCATACTGCCATGTTTAGAGTAGAGCAAGCTTAGCACAAAGCTGCACTATAACTCATTGCATGTAAAGAAAAGCTATTTGTTTAAGATAAATTTATCTGCTATTGAATCAGTTTAAAACTTGAATTTCAGGATTTTAACCAACTAAACAAAGATACCACATTCTACTTTCTTACAAGAGTCAGTGTGCTATTATTATGAATAGACAGTAACTCTACTAAGCAAGCAGACACTGACAACATGATATAAATCTCAAAAGACCCTTCTTGTTCTTTATTTTTTATAATTGTTCTTTATTCTTTATAATTGTTCTTTATTCTTATAATTCACATTTAGAGCATTCAGGAATACATTAAACAAAACGTTTTCATGCATGTATCTTTCTGTTCCTAACATTTCTGTGTTATCATCTATATTTTTATATGTGTCCTTCTTGCATGGACCATGTACACAAAATATACAGATTAAAAATTCGTGTTAACCTGTGAAAGTTAAAATTAAGTATGGAGTTATTTTTCATATGATTGGGTCAAAACACAGTATTCAGCATTTTTAATAAAAATAAAAACAGAAATAAAGGAAATGGAAATATAAAACAAAGTCTAAATTTTCCATGGAAGATCCAGAGACCACACTATTGTGTTCATACCTGAATTAATTAAATTTGAAGTATCACAGGGAAATCCCCACACCTATGTTCATTGTAGCAGAACTCACAGTGGGCAAAATATGTAATAGGTGCTCACTAATGGACAAATGGGCATAAAATATGGCCTATATTTACAATGGAGTAGGATACAGAGTTTTTAAAAAGACAACTCTATGCCGGGCGTGGTGGCACACGCCTTTAATCCTAGCACTTGGAAGGCAGAGGCAGGCGCATCTTTGTGAGTTCAAGGCCAGCCTGGTCTACAATGTGAGTTCCAGGAAAGCTGGGGCTACAGGGAGACCCTGTCTCGAAAAAAGGCAAAAAAAAAAAAAAAGACAACTCTATGATTTGTTACAACATGGATATAATTAGAAGACATTATGCTAAGGTTAAAAAAAAGCCCGAGACTAAAAAATAATTACTGTATCTATATGATTTCTTATATTCGTGGAATTTTAACTTTTTTATTAATTTTATTTATTTCTATACGTGTATGAATGTACTGTCTGCATGCAAGTTTGTGCACCCGTGTCGTGCAATGCCGCGGAGGTCAGAAAAGGGTGTCAGGGATTTCCCTGGAACTGGAGTTCTCCTGGAATTGGAGTTTCAGATGGTTCTCGGCCGCCATGTGGGTGCTGGGGATCGAACCCTGGTCCTCTGTAAGAGAGGTCAGCACTCTTAACCGCTAGGCCATCTCTCCAGCCCTATTTGTGGAATTTTAAAAGCTTAGTCTTAGAGAAGTAGACAGTCATGACAAGAGGCTATAGACGGGAAAAGGAAAGATATTGACCAAAGAGTACAAAGTTTTACACAGGTGAAATGCATTAGAGCAATCTATTGCGGTACATGATGGTCAGAGGTGCTCATAATATACTCTACACTTCAAAGTTCCTCAAAGATTATTTTTAACATTATCACCACAAAAATTCTATTGGTGAGGTGATGTATAGCTAACAGACTGTTTCTACAAGTTATAAGACCAAAACATTTAACTCTTCCCCACAAATACACACACTTTTAAATAAAAAAAGAAACAGCCAGGTGTGGTGGCACACTCCTTTAATACCAGCACTTGGGAGGCAGAGGAAGGCAGATCTCTGTGAGTTCAATCCACTAGGTCTACCTAGTGGATTCCAGGACAGCTGGGGCTACAGGGAGACCCTGTCTTAAAAAGATAAAAAAACAAGAATGAAGGAGGAGGAGGAGGAGGAGGAGGAGGAGGAGGAGGAAGAGGAGGAGGAGGAAGAGGAGGAGGAGGAGGAGGAGGAGGAATATGGCAAAAAAGGGCTAAAATTTTAAAATCTAATTTTACTGTTCTAATCATCTCCTGTTCATTTTACAACTGATCCAGTTTGATGATTGGAGGAAGGTAGATTCTAAGCCTTGATTTGCTAAAGTTGGGAGTCAGAAGCTCTAGGTAGAAAGTAGGTACCAAGAATGGTTTGATTCCTCTTATTAATTATTTGATATATTTGTCACACATTAGAGTTTTGATGACTTTGCTATAATTGGATATTACATGAACTGGTCTTCGGAATGTTCACACACAATTAGCATCCAATTATGGATTAAACTATATATCTAACAAAACTTATGTTGAAGTCTTTTTTCCCAGGTCTTGTTAATAGAGCCTTATTTGAGGAAGTAGAATCTTTGGAAATAGGTTTTTTTTGCAAATGTAAAGCAACTGAAATATATATGTTAGTTAACTTTAGTGTGGTAATTATTTTACAAAACATCAGGCTATGTACCTTAAATCTATGTATTCTTTTAAAGCAAGAATACTTTAATAAGGCAGAAGATCAAGCATGTAAGGCCTGGGCTTTATCTCTACTATGACAAAATAAAGCATAACAAACAAACAAAACTCTAGAAGGATATAGGAAGATGGTCAAGTCAATTGGAGTAAAATGTTCCTAAATCCAATATCAAATGTTACTACTTACAATGACAGAGAAAGTTGAAGACAGAACAAATGAATATGGGAAGACAGGAAAAGAATGGGTGGGATGCCACAAATCTAGGATTTATAGAACTGTCAGAACCTAGAAAAAGCAAAAGGAATTCATCTTGGAGCCTTTGATGAAACTTTCTGACCTATGAGACAATAAGGTTGCTTTAATTCAGGAAGTTTTGTAGTAATTTATTATGGAAGCCATGGGAAATTAATGTGTCTTTCATTAAGTTAATATGGGTTTAGATAAGGAAGTCATTTGGCAGTATAATTCAGTGCTGACTCCTTGCAAAAAGCACTCAATCAAACAGCAGCATGAGAACTGTTCACCCAGAACAGAGGAAGAAAGGAAATGTATACTGAAGACACTGATATCTATTCCTGTGAAGATGGAGATACAGGCAGACAGATGACTGAGTAGAAAGCACAATGCACAGTCATCACAATGGACAGCCGGGCGTGGTGGTGCACGCCTTTAATCCTAGTACTCAGGAGGCAGAGGCAGGTGGATCTTTGTGAGTTCAAGGCCAGGCTGGTCTACAGAGTGAGTTCCAGGATAGCTGGGGCTACAGGGAGACCCTGTCTTGAAAAGGACCAAAAAAAAAAAAAAAAAAAAGAAAAAAAGAAAGCACAATGGACAGATAGATCAACAGAAGGACAGATGATAGATAAGTAGATAGATACACTGATCGACAGATAAGGATTTACATATAAATAAAATTTTTCATGAGAACATGAAGCCATGTCAGATATGTGATCACCTGGTAGTAGTTCTTAAACATTCGGCCGCTCCTTTCAGGCATTCAGGCAGTTCTGTTAACTGCCTCAGCATATTTTGGGAGCCTGAGCACTAGTCAGTCATGTCCCTACTGGCAGCAAGAGGGACTCTAGGACCTGCCTGCTCTTGGCCTGACTCACTGTTTTCAGCACTGCAGTCTTTGGTTAGTTCTCAAGAGTGTTTTCGCACCTTGATATGCATGGGATATGAAACGCTCTGCTGGCTTACATGACAGGCAGCGCATTTTAGTGCAGATGGATGAATGAGAGGAATGCAAACAGCTGCTTGTATGTAAATATTTTACATTAGTATGTTTTATCTATATGCCATATCATCATGTATCAGGAGAATTGCATGGTGATTTGTGAAAACACCCACCAACACCCCTGAATCACCCGCCAACACCTCTGGGTAGTTTCCATTGGGGCATAGCTACAGACATTGTATCAAATGAGCTGAGATCACTGTTCATCAGTAAAATGTATCCTTACAGGTAAACATTTTTAGATCATTATAGGTTCAAAAGACACAGGAGTTTCCTGTGTTGTTGACTGAGTAGGAGAGATTACGGAAGGAGATGTCTCTTCTCTTCAGTGAAAGAAATGTGATTTCAATTATATAAATTGTCATTTATTGACAAATGTTTTTTCTTAAGAGTCTCTCTAAAATTATTCTTCTTGGGGCTGGAGAGATGGCCTAGCGGTTAAAAGCGCCAACTGCTCTCACAGAGGACCTGGGTTCGATCCCCAGCACCCACATGGCGGCTGAGAACCGTCCAAAACTCCAATTCCAGGAGAACTCCAGTTCCAGGGGAATCCGACACCCTCTTCTGACCTCCGCGGCATTGCACGACACGGGTGCACAAACCTGCATGCAGACAGTACATTCATACACATACAGAAATAAATAAAAATTAAAAAAAAAGAGTCTTTCTAAAATTATTCTTGATGATCTTTTAGTAAAACAAGACATGCACTTGTGTGCACACTTGAATATGTGTTCATGATTTGGTAAATATTATTAAGTCATTCACAAATTTAGAATATTTCAGACCTAGGAACAGTCAAGTTAAAATTTTAGTATGGTAATCAAATTATCAGTTTGCAATATATAGGTCTCATTGAGAATTCACATTTGATTATAATTTAAAACAATAAATTGGTAAACTCTGTGTGTGTGTGTGTGTGATCACACGTATCTTTCTGTGTTTGTCTGTATCTATGTGTACCTCTTTGAGGCAATGGATGAGCTTGAATAGAGGGCTTCATGCAAACAAGGCAACTTCTTTACTACTGACAAATATCTTAGATCCATTTTTGGTTGTTGTTGAAACTTGGTCTCAGTATTTAACCCAGTGTGCTGAAGTTCAGACTCCTTCTGCCTCTGCCTCTGCCTGCCCAGTTCTTGGATCACTTCAAGTTTCATTCAAAGAGTAATTCAATCTTATTTATTTTATTTATTTATTTATTTTGGTATTTTTGAGACAGGGTCTCCCTTTTAGTCACAGCTGGCCTGGAGCTTGCTTTGCAGACAAGGCTGGCCTTGAACTCACAGAGATCCGCCTGCCTCTGCCTCTGGAGTGCTGGGATTAAAGGCGTGAACCACCACGGTGCCTGGCTCCAGTCCTAATTTTAAGAAGGCTTTCCGCTCCTTTCACTATCACTTTGGCGAGATTCAACAGTCAATTTCATTAAGACAGTTGCAGACTTTACACCTTCTCTGTTGTTATTGATGATATTTTCCTAAAACTCAAGTTCAGCTACTTATTCCAAAATTCATACTGTCTTATCCATCTTCTCTGTCTGGGGACTAAATTCTAAGCAACTTGACATGAAAAGGGAAAAATAACAATAGTCATCCCTCTTCACCACATAACAGTTACATATGTCTGTGTTCAATTGAAAATTATGGCTTTGAATATTTTTATCCACTGTTTTCCTTTTGCTTTGTGCTTATTTTCAAATTTGTAGAATTCTAATAACTCTAGAATATGGTAAGCCTAAACCTGTTATTAAATTTAATCTTTGAAATCTCTCTTCTCCCTTCCTTTTCTTCCTATCACTTCTAAGCATTTCCCCACCTTTGTCTCATCCTATAACAACTGTGTTCTCAGAGTTATGTTCCACCAATGACACAGAAATTTTTTGAGAACGTTTTGTGTAAATTTTAATAAAATATTGTTAAAATTCTTTAAAAATATTTTGTTTATTATTTTATTCTATGTATATGAGTGTATTGCCTTCATGCATGAAAATGCACCAATGTAGTACAATGCCTGTGGAGGTCAGAAGAGGGTGAAATGTCCCCCAGGAACTGGAGTTAAGGATGTTTGTTAGCCATGGTGTGGGTGTTGGGAATCAAGTCTGGGTCCTCTGCAAGAGCAGCTGGTATTCGTAACCACCGAGCCCTCTTTCCAGGCTCTTGTTCATAATCTTAATTCGAAGTAATAATTTCTTAGGAAATTTTAAAATTTTTTTTTTTTATTATTTATTTTTGTATGTGTATGAATGTATTGTTTGCATGCAGGTCTGTGCACCCGTGTCGTGCAATGCCGCGGAGGTCAGAAGAGGGTCTCAGATTCCCCTGGAACTGGAGTTCTCCTGGAATTGGAGTTACAGACGGTTCTCAGCCGCCATGTGGGTGCTGGGGATCGAACCCGGGTCCTCTGCAAGAGCGTCGGTGCTCTTAACCGCTAGGCTATCTCTCCAGCCCCAGGAAATTTTATAATAAAGTGAGAAACATGCTCAAACTCCAGTGCACAAATTGCTATTATAAACATTCCTCATAATTTTCCTTGAAAGTATTTTCCCATGTAAATGTGAATAAGAACAACTAATTTTTCATTAGTTATTAGATTACAAATAAATTGATTAAATTTTCAGTCAACTGGTATTTCGAAAACTAATTCACAAATGCAGGAGAATTTATTGGTATTCCACTGACCTTTTTGTAGTAGACTGAATAAAAATTGCAATGGCTAGCTTGAGTTCAGTTAATAAAGACTGCAGGTAAAGTACAAGGTCACTGTGTTCTCATTCAATTGAATTTTCAGTTTGTCATTGAGACTAATTACTCAACCTATGTGCAAAGATGCTGGCTATTTATTGATGAGCCTTTCCTTAGAGAAATTTTGTTCTGGATAAAAAAAAAGGATCTGTCTTTGGTCATGAAAAGGGAGGTATTTACACTCCAACTATACAAATAAATTTGTTATTATTAGGTGAGGAACAGAAGTAAATGCAAACGTTTCAATGTAAAGTTTACAGAGATTTCATAGATATATAGGAATATTGTGATTTCCTTGCACTTTATTCTTTTATGAACTTTTTTTTTTTTTTTTTTTTTGGTCTTTTTGAGACGGGTCTCCCAGTAGCTCCAGCTGGCCTGGAACTCACTCTGTGCCAGCGACGCTGCCTTGAACTCACAGAGATCCACCCACCTCTGCCTCCCAAGTGCTAGGATTAAAGGCATGCTCTACCACACCTGGCTTTTTTATGAACTTTTAAGGGAGGTAATTCAGGTATTATGCAATAGTTATTTTCTTAAGAGTGTTAATGAGATACTATCCCTGACATTTTGGAAGAAATCTGAAAGTGTGCTACAAAAAGAAGAAAAGCAAAATAATCACAGTAACATGAAGTTTTGTTTCATATAACCCAGGCCCATGTGTGCCTGATGCTATTCCCCCAGACAGCTGTGAGTCATTTTTAACAATTCGCTTCCTATAATAATTTTAGAGAAAACTGCAAACTTTGGGCAGAACTGAATATTTTTTTAAATTTTATTTATTTCTCTTATGTGTATGAATGTGCTATCTGCATGCAGGTCTGTGCACCTGTGTCCCGCAATGCCATGGAGGTCAGAAGAGGGCGTAGGATTCCCCTGGAACTGAAGTCAAAGACTGTTCTCAGCCACCATGTGGGCGCTGAGAATGGAGACCCGGTCCTGTGCAAGAGCAGTCGGCGCTCTTAACCGCTAGGCCATCTCTCCAGCCCCAGACCTCAATATTTAAGGCAAAATTATGAGAATTTTTGCTACTCATTAATTTACCAAACATTCATTGAATAACAACTATGCACAGAATTATGATAATGTATAAATAAAAGAATCTCAAAGTCATGCATCAGGGACTCATCAATACTTAATAAAAGGAGAAACAGATGCAATGAATGTTTGGGTACACTGTGACAGAATGTGACAGGGACTTGTGCAGATATCTATGGGCCACAGTGGAGAGCTATGCAACTGAATCTCAGAGGACATGTTCCACAGAATATTCCATCTTATCTGAAGAAGGTCTTTAAAATGATTACTAAGATGATAATGTGGATGAAATAAAAGCACACGGATAGGGCATCTAGGTATTTTACTTAATCATGACCTGGTACATTTTTGTTAACAAAGAAAAAGTGGTTGCTGGCTCACTGTCAAAATTTAAGAAATCTCCAATATTTACCAATGAAACCTTATTTATACCATTTAAAAATAAACGTTTTAATCACATACAAGGCATTTCATTTAATACATTTTAGAGTGACTACTTACTATGAAATATAATATTCAAAGACTCTGAAGACTAGACCAATAAGTTAAAACTAATAAAGTTGAATAGTAAAATAGAGTTACAAGTGAAATCTAGTATTTGAATAAATAAATAGAAAAATTCAGCTTACCAGTGTTGTGGGTAAAAAAGAATCTAGAGTTTTAGCCAACTGAAAGCCTACTATGAATTATGAGAGAAATATTTTCCTAGAACATTAATGGGATGCTAAATCATAGAACTACATCTTCTACAGTATGTGTGGGAAAGACAAGAGCATGGCTTCTTCAAAACACTATGTATCAGAAGAGAGAGCTGCAGGGCATGGTGGTGCATGCCTATATCCCAGCACTTGGGAGGAAGACGCAGGGGGATCTCTGAGTTCAAAGCCAGCCTGGTCTACATAGTAAGAGGACTACTGGAGCTACAGAGAAACACTGTCTCAAAAAGGGAGGGAGAGAGAGAGAGAGAGCTAATTCTTAATTCTACCCAGATATTCAATTTGAAAGTCTTATTTTGTTTTCTTTTTGAAAGTATCAGTGTTTCAGACATGTGTTGGGCATGAGAAATAAATTAGATGGGGTGTCAGGCTCCATGTTCCTTTCATTTTCATTTTCACATAGAGGTCTTTGTGCTGGGAAGGTGCCTGGAAATTCTGCACTGCTCTAGAATTTCTATGTATACATTTTTTGGCACCTTCGTCTCCTTATATGGAAGTGATTCTCTTAAATGCCATTCTATTTTCATTATAATTATCAATGCATATTAATTGTATGCATTAATGGACTTCATTGTGACATTTTCATACATGAACATATTTCTCATGCTTTAATGACATCTTCCTACCCAACAACCTCTATCTCAATTTGCTTGCCCTTTTCCTGTAGTGTCTTTATTATTTTCAGGTTATTTAAAAATTTTACTTGGTTGACAAAGCAGGAGATACTTGTCTCTGTGTTTCACTTATCTCACTAAACATAGCATGCTTTAGTTCCATCGATTTTCTTACAAATAATAGGTTTTTATTGTTTGTGATTTAAATGTCATTTGTGTGTATTCCATATTTTCTTTCATCTGTTCATAAGGACATACACTGATTCCCTATCTTAGCTATAGTGAATAGTGATGCAATAAACATGTATAGTGCCTCTCTCTCTCTCTCTCTTTCTGCCAATTTCATTTACTTGGTATAATCTACTCAGGAATTGAATGGATGGATCATAAGATATTTCTATCTTGGGTTCATTGCTTTTTAAATAAAATTTCAAACTTTAATATTAGGAATACTAGTTTACATTTCCATGAGCAGTATTAAAGTATATTCTTACTAGCCATTGAAGTTACTCCAGATTTTAATATGAGGTGGGAAGTCACAGAATTTAAAAGTGGAGGGTATATATGAATTGACATTTATCTTAATGTGGTTGAAGGAGGCATGAGGAAGCTTATACAATAACTGAGTTAAGTCTGATGGCTTGGATCAAGGCATAGGATGGTTGAGGTAAGGAATGAAGTTCCAAAGAACTTGAAGGCATGATCATTTTAGTGTTGGTTGGTAGGTGATTGATCTGTGGGAAAGAGAAGTCGTATATATTTCTAACTATGTTAGTTTTGAAATGATGCACTTCCCATTTACTGAGTTTATCAGATTTAAAGGTGATGATAAAAATAACTTTATTTGAGGATGATGATAAAGGTTTTTCAATTTTATACATATTTAATGCGAGATGTATATTGGCATTCCAAATAAAGATGTATGTGTATGTGTGTGTGTATGGCAGAATTCCAGGATACAGAAATGCTATAACTCATTGGCATATAAATGATAAATAAAATATACATAGTATCAGACAATATTTTGCAGACATTAATGCATTTTTTGAAATATTTTTTTGCGTAGGTACTGTTACAATCCTTTTTATTTTTTTCAAATGAAGAAGCAGAGATAGGGATATGTAGAGGTAGATCACCTTTCCTCTGTGCTCCCAAAGCAATTAACCTGTCAATGAAAGCCAGACTGGTATAAGGGTCAATGGTCTTAACCACAGTGATCAACATTAATTTTATTTTTTGTTTTTTTTAGAATTTTTTTATTTAATGTGTATGAGTGCACTGTTTGCATGTAGGTAGGTGCACCCCTGTCATTCAGTGCTGAGGAGGTCAGAAGAGGGTGTCATATTCCCCTGGAACTGGAGTTACAGAAGGCTCTTAGCTGCCATGTCAGTGCTGGGAATTGAACCCAGGTACTCTGCAAGAGCGGTCAGTGCTCTTAACTGCCGAGCCATCTCTCCAGCCCCAAGAAGAATTTTATAAAACATCAATATGACAACCACCAAAGACCAGGGCAGGTTAATCTTCAGAGGATATAGACATTCAAAAACCAAGTTGGCAAAATATTTTTTGATATGCAAAGAAAGTAAAAATAGCATTTTAGAAGGCTAAAGAAGAAAGAGTTTGATTTTCTAAATGGAGATTAACTTCTCCAAATGCTGCTAAATCAACGAAAATGCCCAAGGATTTTCCCGGCATCCTGCTAATGAATAGTAGAGAATAACAATCATGGTGAATGACGGAGGTAAGCCTGAGACTGTTGTACAGACTGAGCAGTCAATCAGGTAGTTGTTTTAAGAAATTATCAGCGCTGGGCCAGAGGGCCAGAGGGTCCGGATAGTCAGGCGGGCGGCCGGTGCGGCTGCGCCTTTGGGCAGGCTACCCTGAAGCCACCTGGGCAAGTAGCTCGGGAGCCGGGTTCTTCCCCGGGCCTTGAGAACAGGACCGGGCGCTGGGCCAGAGGGCCAGAGGGCCAGAGAGTCGGGCAGGCGGCCGGTAGCGGCCGCGCCTTTGGGCAGGCTGCCGGGGCGTGGGCTAGATAAGGCATAACACCCCCCCCCCCC
>VZQC01014185.1:489331-594013 GCA_009823505.1 Rhizomys pruinosus | reverse complement strand
TATTAGATAATTCTTTTTTTTTAATTTAAAAATTGTTTTTAATTGATGCATTTGGTGCATTCGTTACATCATTTTCCCAATTCGAGATCAGGCTTTTTTCCCTTTCCCTTCCCCCCCACCCCCACCCCATCCCCAGATCATGTATTCTGCCATAACTGTCTTGCATCTTCTCTGTTGTTTTTTTTCTTTCCTTTTTTAGCTATAAGTGATAATCCATGAGTACCAACATCCTTCATGCAAAACCAAATCTACAGGCTGTTGTGCCAAAAACCCCCACACCCCACCATCCAGTGGGGGGGTGGGTGACATGTGTTTCTTTTCAATCAAGTTTGATCAAATGATTGTCCAGACATATTTCGCTGCTAGTTTCACCATTCACCCCAATCGAGCCTCTTACATTCTACCACGCCCCTCTTCTTCCGCAGTTGTTCCCTAGCTTAGAAAAGGGGCACAGGTGATGAGAAGTAAAACAGGTCCACTCTCTCTGAGCTGTTGATTTGGACTCTGGTCATCTGCTGTTTCCTTTCATGGCTGACAGTTTGTCCAGGGATAACTTTAATCCTACTAAGAAGCACAAGCACATTAGATATATAGGTTTCTTATTTAAGCAGCACTAATTGTATGGTAGGTTCTTGGCATTAGACACATATATGTTGGATGATATTTAATCCAATAATTACATTTTCCCCTGTTAAAATATGACAGGGTTCTTACTGTGGCTTATAACTTCTACCTAAACCGTAAAGGATGTAAGCTTGTGGCATCACCATGCGGTTATTCCTCCAAGGGAGAGAGCCTAAATGGCCAATTAGATTTGGGATATACAGGCACATGGCTGCCTCGTGCACAGTATTTCCAGGCAGAGGTGTAGTCTGGTGCGCCAGTGGAGTCTTGCCTTGACTCAAGGGAACCTGTATTTGCTTTTTGGTTTAGTTGGCCTTTGGTAACACTCTTCTGGATTCCAAGGGCCTTCTGTACACTTGCATGTGGCGGTCTCAATCATCCCTCCTGTGTTAAGCTCAGGTCTTTCGGCAGCAGGGTCTTCATCGCCCTCTCCCTCCTGCAGGTATCCAAACTTAGGGGCAAGGAAGCACTTACCTTTTGTGTTGCCTTGGATTCCCCTGGCCAACAATATCCCCCTGGGTAGAACAATCCATTGCTGATGTCGAGAGTTCCTGCATTAATATACCTTGCCTAAGTGCATAGTCCTAAGGACTTAGTATTATATTTGGTTCTGAGATAGAGTATAATCCTTTGCACAGTTCTTATGTCATATTAGCATAAAGAACATACCGTTTATAAGAGTTACCTAAGTGCAATTTTGTTGGAGAAGACTTCCGAGCTCCTTTTTAGAGTAAGAAGCTCTTATCAACCTTTGTTACCAGATAATTCTTGACCATATAAATGTTTTACCATGTAGATCCACAGAAGTTTATTTTCCTGAGGTTTTTCTATGTTGAGGTCAACCTTCAGTGCCACTTTTTTTTTATAGAAATCAATCAACTACTAATAAGTATCCTATAGTGCATCATGCTAGATACGTTTCCATTGTGTGTCTGATTAAGTTTTGTCTGTCTCTATCATTGGATCAGGAAGAGACAAAATAGAATTAAAAACTCAATGATATATAAAATCTCTGTACATATAATGTCCAACTCTTTCTGGCATCCTGAAAGGTATTAAGTTTCTAGACCTTAATAGTTTCAGCTACTGCTCCACAGCGGTTCGATCTTCTGTGTATTTTGTTGGCAGATGCTGAGTTTCGTATCATTATCTACACTGTTTCATAAGTCTAACTTAGCCACTTTTGGTACATTCCTACTCAATTGCAAAGCTGTATCTTTCTTTCTCAGCCATTAAGTTGTATGACATTTTCGTCCTGTTGGAACAAACATATCTTTTCCGTGGTTAGTTTTAAAATTTGAATTGCAAGGTTTTTTTGACAAAAAGGTTTCATGTCTGTCTGTATCCCCCCCTTTTTTTTTAACCCATGAGTCTCCAGAAGACAGTTGTATTATACATAACTAAGGGGGAATCAAGGCACAGATTTCATCAAATTCACCCATGATCATCAAATTCACACATGTTGTTTTGGGTGACATATATGATTAACTTGGGAAGCAAAACTTAAATTTTCGTTATTTAATCATCTTAAAGAGAATGCTACAAGGTGATACTGTACAACAGAGAAATTATAGAGAACATTTGTATGTGCCAATCCCAAAGTTATTGCTCTAAAAATTTTGATGTAAAAAACAAATTGTGGACAACAGCGCCTAATTATATTCTCATTTAACTCAGTATGTAATATACCATTTTTATCAGCTAGTCTGCGTAAACCAATGTTGTTTAATATACACATATTTTACTTTTACTAAGTCCTAAAATAATACCTGTATCCTGGTAACAGTGTCTAGGCGAAACTGGGTAATTGCTGAACTCATGTCAATTAAATATGCATTTAATCAAATATACACCTGTGTCCCTTTCCCATCCCCCCTTCCCAATTCACCATTTCAGTCCATTTTCTGATGCAGTCTTTCTGTTGTGCTGTTCTTTTTACTAGGCATCCCTCTCCACACAGAAATATATTATATCTGGGTTGTTGGTACTAGCATCCACATATGAGGGACACCATTTGTCGTTTTGGTTTTTATAACTAATGGGAGACGTGTGGATAAATAGGCTTATGTCATTTCCCCACCAAATAACTCTCTCAGCCCCATCTCCATAAAATGGTTGAGCGCGCTGCGAAAGTTCCCGAGTGATCGTTGTCCCTCTCTTACCTACTGCAGGTAGCACACTTTCCCATTGGCCACTAATATCATGACGCACCAGGGGACCTGTAAAACCCCATGGGCAAGATGCCCTCCTTCCTCATCTCCCTCCCTTCCCTGAAGCGTTGAGGGCACCTGGGCAGGTACGCGCGCCTTTTGTGTGAATGCTATTGTGAACAAGAGCTGCAATAAACTCTGGTTGCATGTATCTTTTGTCGCCACTTGTGAGGAGGAATTTGCGTAGAATTCGGTGTGTGCCCGGAATAGTATACCCAGGAGTGTCATTGGACTGGGTCAATGAAGGGCTCATTTGTGATGTTCTGTGCTTAAGGGTTTCTCCACCCACGGCTTTCCGCACGATGTGAGAATGCTCTTGCGAGCCTAAGCTTTACAATCTCCCTACAGCCTCTATGAGGAGTAAATGAGAGAATGCTCTACCGCTGATAACCACGCAACTCGTGTCTCTTCCTGAATGCATTATCGGTATCATTGTCCGTGTCCACTCATGTCTTTTATTTCCTCTATATCGCGGCATGACTCTTAGCTGAAAACGGCCCCTTGCCTAATGGAATTTTACTATAGGTGAGCTATATCGTGCGAAAGAGTAGTTTTTGACATCTGCATTTCCTAACTATATTCTAGAGATTGACCCTGGAAAACACTTTCTGTAGAGTGGTTTTCTCGGAACCGCGCAGGTCTACCCTCGTCCCACCTCCTCTCTTAAGTTGGAAGTCTCCTACTCATCAGTCTTCAGTGGCGGTAAATTTGCTCCATCGTTTGTTGACTGTCGCATTCATTGCGTTGTTTCCCTCTTAAACGTGTCTCTTGTTGTGTTCTTTTTCGCATTTCCCTCTTCATGCCTTATTAAGGTGAGCCTTCTTGTCGAAAAGTCTAGCTGTGCTTATTGTCAATAAATCAAACGAAGTATTCTCTCTTCTTCCTCTTCATAAGGTCAGAGGAACAATATGTAAAAAATTACATGACCAATAGTAATCATTGCAAGCATTAAATGGGATATTGATGCTTTCAAATAGACTTAACCTAGTTAATATTCATAAAAATGAACATAATATTTTTTTTAAAATATGCTGTTTATGCTGAGCTTGGTGGTGCATGCCTTTAATCGTAGCACTTGGGAGGCAGAGGCAGGGGGATCTTTGTGAGTTCAAGGCCAGCCTGGTCTACAGAGTGAGTTCCAGGACAGCTGGGGCTACAGGGAGACCCTGTTTCGAAAAGACCAAAAAAAAATATTCTGTTTATTATTTTATTTTGTGTGTATTCATATATTGCCTACACATATGTAAGTGCACACATGTGATGGGATGCCCACATAAGACAGAAGAGGGCATCAGATCTGACAGAACTAGATTTATGGACAGCTGTTAGCTGCCATGTTGGTGCTGGGATTCCAGTCTTGGTCCTCTTCAAGAACAGCAAGTGTTCTTAACTACTGAACTATCTCTCTAAGCCCCAACAATGAGTGCAATATTTTTTTACTACATTATAACTCATGTGTTGGCAAGTATCCATATGTATGTATATGGATGACACACTGACAGGAGTCAGGACACTTTAGACGTGATCTGAAAACTGAGTTGGTGTATAAATATGAATTTACCATGTTTCTCGGATAGGACTTGGGCATTGTAGCAAAAGAAACAGATTGATCATAAAGGCAAAAAGGGAACGGGGCCCTATAAGAATTCTCTTCCTGAATAACATGTCTGCTTTAGAAGGAAAATAAGAGAAAGAGGACAGAGAGAGGCAGAAAAGAAAACTTTATAGGTCTCACTTGCTTGGAACAGTTTCTAAGAATACGCTACATTTAAAACAAATCCCTGTTTAAATGGCACTTGAGCAGTGCTGCATTGAGCAACAGAAATTTTCCTTATTAAAAGCTTTCTCAAAACTTTGTGAGGATGTTACACCAGCATTTCCAAAACGTGCTGCCATAGAATTTTTCTGTACTGTTTGCCATATCTGACTAACCAGTAGTTTAGAATAGAAAGAGATACTTCTCAGACTTAAGTAGCTTCACCAAAACTTTTACATAATTGACTGCAGTGGCACAAACTAGGACTTTGGGGATATATGGACGTGCATTTTAATTTTGTCCTTGTCATTAAATAACCTTAAGGAAATTTCTTATTTCCTCCATCTCACAATTAATTCATTTGTAAATACTGGGGTGAAACCCCATCAGTGACTATGAAGGACTTTTATACTCATGAAGTTATGCAATATGCACAGAGTCCCTGGTACAACTGTGTAGGTACATTTCATGGGATTTAAATAGTTCCTTCCCTGGACTTTGTACTATAGCTGTGCTGGCAAGGTTTCTTGCCTCTAATTGGACAACTCTGAAAGCAGGGCTATTTCTATTAATCATGTATTTCACAACACATATCCCAATATTTTCCATATATGTGATATTCAAGAAGCAGTCATTACATATTGAGTGGTCAAAAACCTTAAAATACCTCCCAATGTTTTTACTCATTTTGCAGCAAACAGCTGCCAAAACACTGATTTGTTTGAAATTTATTTTTTGTGTATTCCTATTCATTCAATGTCTTTCAGGCCTTTTTCCCCCAGGAAAAAGTGATGATTACATGTTTCGCAATAATATAGGCATGAGACAAGATATAGTTTATCTCACTTTTTGTTTAAGAGGTTTCATTTTCTCCTTCATGAGCAGCTTAATTTATTAGCTCTCTCTATAATTTCTTAACATACACTTACATATATTGTCAAGATCAGCATATCCTCTTCCCTTGGACATCATCCATTCAATCTCCATGACCCTAGAAGGTGGCATCAATCATAGGATCTATCTCCTCTTAATCAAACAAAGATGCCCATGCCACATCTGACTGCATTAGTCATGGGGGAAATAAAAGTGGGTGTAGAATGAGTGTCAGATGGAAAAAAAATCCATTTGATAAAAAAGCATTACTTCAAAGTTTTCTAACCTTCATTAGTTATGAACATTGTATTACATTTATAAAATCCTGCTCTTCTTCTTAGCCATCTGCAAGTATATTGTAGATAGTACAATTCTTAGTTAAATATTTAAGTATTTCAGATTAAATATCCTCAAAAAATTGCATCGCCCTGCATGACTGCAATGTCAAGACACTACTAGTTCATATCGAGTTACATAATGAGGAACAAAGAATCATGTACAAGGAAATGAGAAAGCATCCCAAAACCAGGAATAGTCTGTGTTACAGTAAGGCAAAGTGAAATAATCTCCAGCTCATGAAACATTGAGAAGGTATGCTGAATATTATAGGGGATAAAATTAGTTCTTAAATAAAATCTGCTTTTGCAACACCTAACAAAATCAAAAGCAACCTTCAAAAGGAAGGGGGCGAAATATTTATAATTAACTGTAGCCCAGAACAAGACTAAAAATTTAATATAGATATAAAAATTTCTAATATCCAACAAACTAGAATTCACAAAATACAGCATCTGATATAAAATAGCTAGTCTTACAAGAAGTCCAGAAAATGGGTAGATGGGCAAAAGAATGGAGGATATTCTAAGATACACTAAACTATAGAAGCAAAACTACAATTTCTAAAATAAAAATATTTACTAAGTGCAATTACCTACATCAGAGACCACCAAAAACAATACAGTGAATTGAAAGATACAGCAATAATAACTACCTAACTTAAAACACAAAGGGAGAAGAAAAAAATAAAAAAACAAATAAAATATTATATGGCTCAGGAAAAACACCAAACCACATGATACACATGTACCAGAAATTTCTAAAGAAATATGAGATAGGGGCTGGAGAGATGGCCTAGCGATTAAGAGCACCAACTGCTCTTGCAGAGGACCCGGGTTCGATCCCCAGCACCCACATGGCGGCTGAGAACCGTCTGTAACTCCGATTTCAGGAGAACTCCAGTTCCAGGGGAATCCGAGACCCTCTTCTGACCTCCGCGGCATTGCACGACATGAGTGCACAGACCGACATGCAGACAGTACATTCATACACATATAAAAATAAATAAAATAAAAAAAAGAAATATGAGATAGAAGGGCAAAGGGAATATATCTGAGTAAATGGTGCCATTTTCCATAGGATGAAAGTTATAAATTTATGGAAGCAAGAAGTTATTTAAAAGTTCATGGATAAGAAATCAAATGAATCTATATCACAACATAGCAAAATTAACTGACTTTCAATGAAACAAAACATTTTAAAGTACCCAAGAAAAAAATATATATACAGAAAATATGTGGAAAAAAAGTACCATAGATCTAACCAGAACAATGGAAGCCAAATAAGTGAAATGCCTTAAATGTACTGAAACCCCAAATTATTTACCCATTGAAAGTATCTTGAATAATGAAGACAAAATAAAGATATTCTTAGACACCTTAAAAGAAGTCCTGCAGAAGGAAATAATCCCAGGCAGAAATTTATAGCTCTACAGAAGATATGAAGAACACCAGAAACAATAAATGTGTATTGAGTATGTACATTTTTTGTGTGTGGCTTTCCTCTGACATAAATCCTGGAAAGGACCAAGTCCACTAGGCCCCTCCCTCCTCAGGACCACAGGTCTTAGACAAGCCACACCCCCTGGAAGAATCAGAGGCAACTGAACTTCTTGGCTAGGACACTCTCAAACCTGTTGAGCTGCTATGGGTGGTGCCTTGTGCTCCAGATTTCCTGTCCTTGTGAGCTCTAACCCATGGTGAGGTGGACTTTGGTGTTGCAGTTGTCTTTGTTTCTGTGAAACCCTCACCCACACTCCTGTAAGTAGCCCTAATAAAACTCATTGGTTCACTATGTTAGACTCTGGTAGGACGTCTCCCCAGGAACAGTGTCACACAACAACCTCATGTCTTAACTCATCCAAGAAATACATTGTCTGGAGTTAGGTAAAAATAAATATTGTGGTTTTATAATATACCTAGAAATAAAATATTTGACAGCTCAAGGTTTGTGGAGGAATCTACTATTGTAATGTTTTCATACCATATATAAAATACCACAGTTTCATCCCCTCCCCCAGTTTGACTGCAATAAGGTCAAAGTGTACTGCAAGTCCTAAAGAAACAACCATCACCAAAAATATTGGTGATACACTAATGATACATTTATAAACAGAGGGCAAAATATATAAGTAATCTAAAACAAGGCATGCTTTCAACTTTTTTTAATCTATGAAAAAAAATCACTTTTCTCCATGCAAGAGTCTATCACAGGAAGAACAATGGCTGAGAACCATTCTTCACCCACATGCTTAGCTGTCTTTTGGTTACTTATCTTCATTTGTTTAAGGGTAGTGTCCCTCTACCAGTTACTCAGGAGGCCTAGGTTCATGCCCCAAACTGGCCAGCAACACTCTCCTGAGGTACAGGGAACTACTACCTGTCAGAGAAGCATCCATATGTCATCGTTAGCTTTCTAATACAAAGATAGTTTGCACTCTTGTGTAAGGATGGAAAGAGAGAGCAACCAAAGGGAAAAATTAACTAAGAAAATGAAAAATATGTTTGGCAGATAAATTCAAGAACTCTATGCTTGGGGCTGGAGAGATGGCTCAGTGGTTAAGATTGCCAACTGCTCTTGCAGAGGACCTGGGTTCAATTCCCGGCACCCACATAGTGGCTAAAAACTGTCTTTAACTCCAGTTACAGGAGAATCAGCGCCCTCTTCTGACCTCCATGGCATTGCATGACACAGGTACACCAACCTACATGCAGACAGTACACTCATACACATAAAAAAAATAAATAAATAAACAAACAAATAAGTACTCTATGCTTAAACTGGGCTTTTGCTAAGGTGGGTATGTCATATTTATTGTAGTGTTAAACCCCAGGTGGATTATATTCTTAATAACGAAAGGAAAACGTATAGATAATAATCGAAAATATAGGAGAATATCTTGTTAACTTTATATTGGGAAATAAGTTTTAAACAAGTTACATATAGTACATCTTTTTTAAAAGAAATTCAGAATTGAGTTGTCTTGGCGGCGGCGGCGGAATGGGGTCCTCAGCACTGCCTCCGGCCTGGCAGCACTATCTCAAGGACCACCGCATGTCTACCTTCAAGAACTGGCCCTTCCTGGAGGGCTGCGCCTGCACCCCAGATCGAATGGCGGAGGCTGGCTTCGTCCATTGCCCCACTGAGAATGAGCCTGACTTGGCTCAGTGTTTCTTCTGCTTCAAGGAACTGGAAGGCTGGGAGCCAAATGACAACCCCATAGAGGAGCAAAAAAAGCATTCATCTGGGTGTGCCTTCCTTACTGTCAAGAAGCAGTTTGAAGAACTAACCCTCAGTGAATTTTTGAAACTGGACAAAGAAAGAGCCAAGAACAAAATTGCAAAGGAAACCAACAGTAAACAGAAAGAATTTGAAGAAACTGCGAAGAAAGTCCGCCATGCCATTGAGCAGCTGGCTGCGGTGGAGTGAGCCCTTGCTGGGAGCCTGGTCCTGAGTGTCGTCCACCCAAGCCTCTTCCTGCATTCCTGGCCTTCCTGTGTGACCTCCAGCAGCGTCCTAGAGGGGAAAACGCCAGTATTTGGAACTGGATATTTAACGTTATTTTTTGTTTTCACTTGAAAGTGGCCCTGTCTGTGTGGCTGGTGTTGGTGCTGGTCAGTGGCTGCTTCTCCCCGACTCCTTCCTCCCTCCCTCCCTCCCTCCCTCATTCCCCGCGCCTCCCTCTCTCGCTCCCTCGTCTCCCTCACTTCCTTCTCTGTCTGCTTCCCTCCGTCCCTCTCCTCGTCTCTCTCTGCCTGTCCCTTCCTTCGCTCTCTCCCTCCCTCCCTTCTCTCTCTTCTCCCTACTTTTCCTCTCCCTCTCTCACTCACTCCATTCCTTCCCGTCTTCCTCTCTCCCCTTTGCTCTGTTGAGTCCTGGACTTAAGTGGTGAGGAGGGCAGTGTCCCTATGACCTGACTTTGGGAAGTGGGGAATGTCTATGTAGTTGCTGGTCTTCATGTTTGCAGCGCCCTGCTCAGTGGCTATGCTGTTATTATGTGTCGACTGCTGATGATCCACCATCTTTCTGATTCGAGTCTTCCTGACATGGGACAATTGAATAAAATCACTTTAAAAGTGAAAAAAAAAAAAAAAAAGTAATCAAATTAAATTAAGTCACTGTATCAAAATTAAGGATTTCTGGTCACAGAAAAAGTTAATAGCTACAAAAATGAGTGAAAATAATTGTTCTGTAGAACCCTGAAAAGCAACTGATATTTACAATAGGGGAAACAAGCCAAAACTTTAAATCTAGGCTAGCAAATATATATATTAGGATATATATATATATATATTATATATGTTAATATAAGAATATTGCTCATGTCAAAATGGGTCCAAACGTAAAGACAAACATGGGAAGGTTCAGGCAGTCTTGCAGTACGAACAGAGTATAGACACAACTGGAATGATTCAGGTTCTCAGTTATGCTGTTTTGCAGGAAAACTATTATTAATATTCTCTTCTCAAAATAAGTTCAATGTGGATGACAAAATATATGTTTGCTCTGTAGCTTGTCTAGCAATTCTACATTTGAGTTGCTCAAGGAAACTCCTGAAGGCAGACAAGAGGACATCAGTGTTCTTACATCACAGACTAGTTTGCACTAGATGAAAACTCAGGATAGATAATATGAGTGTTGGTCTGTATGGGCTCAATTAAACAACAAATGAACACAATCATGAGTTATCCAAAGCAGTTAGAAACAATTAATTCACTCTCATGTATATGTACATATATGTGTTAAGTACTGGAAATCCCACTCTAATTTTTCTTGGCTTCAGAGTTCAGGATATTATCTTGAGGATTTTCTTGATCATTTGATCTCATCAGAGCTTGACAAACCAAGTTTATTTGTCCAACGCGCACAACACACACACACACACACACACACACACACACACACACACACACTTCTTTTAAGCTTGTGTTTTGGTATGATTTTAATGTTCCTTTCTCTCATGTTGAAATCTCAACCTCCAAGGTAAAATATTAGAAAATGGAGACTTTGGGTCAGGGATATCAGTGGCCTTATGAGACCACAGGGAAGTAGCTAGCTTCTTTCCCACAGGGGGACCCAGATTGTTGGAACAAGCTAATGAGGAAGAAGACCTCCTCTGGAATTCAAAATGATGGTACCTTAACATTAAACTTTATAGTCCCTAGAGCTGCAGGAAATGAATTCCCATTGTTCATCAGCTGCATACTAAGACATCCTTTCAGCTCTCCCAGTTACAGTTCCTTGAATTAAGCATCCTCTGACTTTACATCCGCTTTGTTTTTCTTTTGCTATGTTGTATATATTGCATTTACATAAACGCTTTAGGGACTATGTTATGTGGAGTCTCTTAAGTCCTTTTAAAGAGTCAATTGGGGAAAATTTTACATATATTAAACTACCTAGATAGAATTTGGTAAAAACAAGACACCACACAAGATAATATTTTCTGTACCTTAACATCCTAATACAAATTAAAATTATGCACAAATATCAATCAGCAAATATTGAAAAGATTTGTATGGGTCATATACAAAACATCAGAAAGAATGTCAGTGGGGAACAGCAGGGTGCTAGTGGGAGACAGTGAAAAGAGCTTTGCAGATCAGAGACCACAGTGTGCTAGAGAGCCTGAAAAATAAAACTCTTAGTATCTGAGGTTTAAAAATAGTTTTAATGATCTATAGGGAAAATAATGTGCATTGGGTGTACAATTATGAGTCTGATAGTATCTATAAAGCTAGACATTTCAGTTAAATTTGTATAGAACTTTTGTTCATGTGACTATAATTTGCTAGAGCTACATATTAGAATAATCTGTCATAAATAGGTGTGAAATAAAATTAACTAACTATACTGAAAAGATGCCCAATGCAAAAGTAAGTCAACTATGTTCAAGCTTTGCTACATTTAATATTGAACCTGGAAAATATGCATATGACTATAGAAAATTGAAAATAAAATGTGAAACAATTTTTAGTTGGTTCTTCACCAAAATTACTCTGTCTAGTTAGAAAGTAACATCCATAGCTTTAAATAATACATAACACTTATGAAATATACCAGATGGTCTTTCAAGGAAATTTAGGAACATTTTTGCTTTTCACAGAATTCGTTACAAAATCAACTCAAAATTATTTTAGCTGTTAAAAGGAAATAGAGAGATAACATCTTCCAAGCAATCTGATTTTAGTGCAATTAAACTTTAGTCTCTCTTTTAAAATAAAAGGTTGTTTAGCACTTTTACTTTTTTTTTTTTTTTAGACAAGATCTCCCTATAGCCCCAGCTGTCCTGGAACTCACTCTGTAGACCAGGATGACCAGGAGCTGTCTTTGCCTCCAGAGTGCTAGGATTAAAGGCATGGGCCACCACGCCTGGCTTAAAGACTGTTCTTAGCCACCATGGGGGTGCCAGGAATCAAATCCAGGTCTTCTGCAAACGCATTATTAGGGCTCTTAACTGCTGAGTCATCTCTCCAGCCCCTGATTAGCACTTTTACTTTAAAAAAAAAAAAAAAAAAAACAGCCCCCAAGTGACTCTCCATTGTGGTTAGAATTATGAAATGCAACATCTCCACAGAGAATTCAATTAGCAGGTACCTTCCACAAGCCCTCATTTTGCAAACTGACATATGACTTGTGTTGGAAATAGTTTATCAAATATTAATGCCTCCCTTCACTGTGTTTATGATATTAGTAGAATTCCGGGAAATACTGACATGTTGTATGTATGAAAATAAAGGGAAAAGAGAGATATAATATACTAAATAGACTGTTTAATATGTCTGAAGACCTATTATTTTCGAAGAGGTTAAATTTCTTTCTTTTTCCTTGAGGATTTGGCAGTCAGACCTCAGAGCAAAGCATGCCAATTCAAGAGAAGTAGAATTTATTCAAGGATGGAGAACATTAAAGTATCAGATACTTGAAAATAGAAAAGAAACTTGAGGAGGGATTCTGTTGCCTACCGCTGAAGGGGTTCAAGTAGAAGTCTTGACCACTCAAAGATGCAAAAGAGGGGCTGGGATGAAGGCCAGAAAGCAGAGCTAGGTGTCCTGTGCATAACAGTGCCATTACTAAGACACTGCTTATGGGCCTGCACGATGCTTAAGGATCATTCGTAGGTCAATGAATTTGGAAAATAAAAAGGCAAACAATAGTGGTCACCAGTTCCTTTCACAATAAGTGCTTCTCACAAATATTCTTTCATTTTAGATTCCACGATTATAGGCACACGGCTCCTTGATAGCCAGATTAACATATTTGTGAGAAGGGCAGAGCCTCTGCTTTGACTTGTGCTGAGATATTAACAATATTTGTGACTTCCATATTTAGTCATCCAGCAATTCCTTTTATTGATTGGTTTACTTTATTTTAAACTGGTGATAGAATATTGACAAGAAAAGATAAAAATTCTGTTCTGAATGGCTTGAGTCCTGGCCACAAAAGACAGATCACAAACACATTGGGCAATGGAAGGCAGAAAACAATCAAGATGAGTGAGAAGAATGGACTCAGTGGGGGACAAAAAATAGTACAGAAATCGCGGAGTACGGCTCCTCTAACATCGCAATAAGAAATGTGGGAAGTCTCATTTCTACCACTATGCCCAGCTAGCAAAAGAAAACAAAACTCATTCTGACCAGCACAACGAAGACCATTATGGCTTTCTACCAATAAATAAATCACACCAAGGCAGAAAATAGATAAATAGATTTATATACTTGACATTAAGTTTAAGAATGAAAAGTGGAACTTTACAGATTTTAGACTACTTTAATACTTCAAGGTTTGTAAAAATTTATCTTACTGAACATTCAGGATGTTCAAATTTAGAGGAAAAACATTGAAAAATTATATTCAATTAAAATGCAAATGTTACCAGAATATATCCTCAGAGTAAAAAGACAACTGAAAGAAAATGTTTGTGAAAGAACATGACAGAAAAGGAAGTGATGCTGAGGATATAAAATTCCAGCAAAGTGCTAGTTCATAAGACAATCAGTAAGAGGTGCCTAAGTAACTGCATATAGAGATTTCAGGTGAGATCCAAAATGAATGTTTATCAAATATTTGAAAAGTTGCCTGTATTCATTAGCCACTGACAGTTGCTTCCGTTTCCCCCTAATCAAACTACACCGGCTTATATTGTTAGTTTGGCAAAAAATGATAAGTTACAAATAAAAATGACCACTGTGATGCAATCATGAAACAATAATGTTCACCCATTACTAATGCGGTACGAAGTAGCATCTACAATTAACAGGTCCACATAATCCCTTGGATTTGAATATGTGACTATTTCAATTCCTAGTTCTTTGACTGTAGAAAATATACTTTGGAGAAACTCTAGCACACAGTCATAAGACATTTACAGAAATGTTTGATAAAGCACCATTTTTTATATTTTTATTTGTGCATTTCATACATCATTTCTCAGTCCAATTTAGACTCATTTCCCTTTCCATGCCCTCATCTCAATCAAGTTCATGCATTCTGCCATATGTGCCTTGTGTATTTTTCTGAGTCTTTTAAAGTTTTTCAAAGAAGAGGATTATTATTTTGGAGAGAATGCTACTGTCTCAGTCGGTTCTTTGTCCTAGTGCTTTTGTTGTTTTTGTTCCCTCTATTTGAATTGATTCAACATATGCATATATTTATGTCGCACCTATACTTAAATTACATCATCTAAAAATAAACTGTATGTTATTTCCCTATCATATTTCAGGATTCAATTTTTCCTTTTTAAATTTATATTCCTCTAAAATGTGCCTACATACCCTCCACCACTATACCAAGATTACAAAGTCTGAAAATAAGCGGTAGGTTAATTTTAGAGCCTGTTATGGGATTCACATTATGAGAGCACAGTTGCTTTCAGAAAAAGAGGAATATAATATTGACATTGCTCAGTTTCCCTTATAACTAGGTGCTTGGGGTTAGCATCCACAAATGAGAGATACCATTCGTTATTTGTTTTACTGGGGCTATGTTACTTCACTTCGCATAATATCTTCTAGTTCCATCCATTCACCTGCAAAGTTCATGATGCCATCTTTCTTTAGAGCTACATAGAACTCCATTGGGTAGATATACCACATTTTCTCTATCCACTTGTTGGTTGAGAGGCATTTGCATTGGTTCCAGCTCTTTGCTATTGTGAAGAGAGCTGCAATAAATATGGCTGTGAATGTATCTCTGCAGCAGAATGAGTCTTATGGGTATATACCCAGGAGTGGTAGGCTCATTTTGAGTCTTTTGAGGATTCTATATACTGCTTTCCATAGTGGTTGTATGAGTTTACATTCCCACCAGCAGTGGATGAGTGTTCCCCTTTCCCCAGAACCTCTCCAGCATTTGGTATCATTTGTTTTCTTGATCCTAGCCAGTCTTATCAGAGTGATTTGCATTTCCTTAATTATTAGTGATGTTGAACACTTTTTTTCTCATCCATCTTTATATCCTCATTTGTGGAGTCTCTGTTCATCTTTTTACTCCATCTTTTGATGGATTTCCTTTCTTCTTTGTTTTTTGAGTAGCTTATATATTCTGGAAGTTAATGCTCTGTCAGATGTATCAGCAGTGAAGGTTCCCTCCCATTCTGTTGGTTTTCTCTCCAATTCACGGATTGTTTCTTTGGCTGTACAGAGGTTTTGAGTTTAATGAGGTCCTGCTTGCCAGTTGTGGAGTTTATTTCCTGTGCAGATGCTGTCTGATTTACAAAGTCTTTTCCTACGCCTATGTCTTGTAGGTTGCTGCCAACATTTTCTTCTATCACCTTCAGAGATTCGAGTTTCACATTGAGGTCTTTAATCCATTTGGAGTTGATTTTTGTACAGGGCGAGAGGTAGGGGCTTAGTTTTATTCTTCTACAAATTATGATCCAGTTTTGTCAGCACCATTTGCTGAAGATACTCTCTTTTCTCCACTGAGACTTCTTGGCTGCTTTGTCAAATATGAGGTGGGTGAAATTGTGTGTGCTCAAGTTTGGATCTTCAATTTTGTTCCATTGGTCTACAGGTCTGTTTTTATGCCAGTACCAAGATGTTTTTGTGACTACAGCCCTGTATTATAGTGTGAAGTCTGGTATAGTGATCCCCCCTGTATTGTTTTTTTCACTCAGAGCTGCTTTGGCTGTTTAGGGTCTTTTGTTTTTCCATATGAATTTAAGAATTTTTTCCATGTCTGTGAAGAAACTCATGGAGATTTTAATTGGGATCACATTGAATTTGCATATTAATTTGGATAGAATGGAAATTTTTAATATATTGATTTTTCTAATCCACGAGCACAAGAGGTCTTTCCATCCTCTGATGTCTTCTTCAATCTCCTTCTTCAAGGGTTAGAAATCTACTGACTATTCCACCCAAACACCAGATAATACACTTTCTACTCAGCACCCCACTGAACCTTCTCCAAAATCGACCACATACTGGGACAGAGAATAAACCTCAACAAATATAAAAGGACTGAAATAATTTCATTCATTCTATCAGACCACAGTTCAATAAAGCTCAATATCAACATCAGTATAAGCCCTACTACCTATAAGAACATGTGGAGACTAAACAACACACTCCTGAGTAATGAATGGGTCAAGGAAGAAATAAAAAAGAAATAAAAACATTCCTGGAACTAAACAAAATTGACAATACAACACAACAAAAACCTATGGGATATTTTAAAAGCAGTCTTAAGAGGGAAATTTGTAGCCCTGGATACCTACATAAAAAAAAAAAAATAGAAAGAGTACAAATAAATGATCTATTACTGCAGCTAAAAATGCATGGGAGACAAAAACAAATGAAACCTAAGCCCAATATATGGGATGAAATAACAAAAATCAGAGGAGAAATCAACAAAATAGAAATAAAGAAAACAATACAAAGAATCAATGAATCCAAAAGTTGGTTCTTTGAAAGGATAAACAAGATAGACAAACCTCTAACCCAGTTGACCAAAAGAAAGAAAGAGCAACTGTAAATCAATAGAATTCATGATGAAAGGGGAAACATCACAGCAGACAATGAAAAGATCCAGGCAATCATAAGGGAATACTTCAAAAACCTGTACTCTACCAAATTTGCAAACCTAAGAGAAGTGGATGAATATATGAAATCCTGGAAATCATCAAAGCTCAACCAAGAAGATATTGACAGCTTAAACAAACCTATAATAATGGAGGAAATTGAAAACATAATAAAAGAAACCTCCCAACTAAAAAAAGCCCAGGCCCAGATGATTACAAGCCAGAAGTCTATAGAATATTTAAAGACTTACAGCCATAACTATTGAAACTGTTAGGAATGATACAAACAGAGGGAAATTTCCCAAATTCTTTCTATGAATCCAGCATCACTCTAATACCAAAACCAGGCAAAGATACGACCAAAAGAGAAAACTATAGACCCATCTCAATAATGAACATAGAAGCAAAACTTCTCGACAAAATATTTGCAAACTCCATATCAAAAAGATCATCCATCTGGAACTGGTAAATGAAAAACTGAAAGGGGCTGGAGAGATGGCCTAGCGGTTAGGAGTGCCGACCACTCTTACAGAGGACCAGGGTTCGATCCCCAGCACCCACATGGCGGCCGAGAACCGTCTGAAACTCCAATTCCAGGGGAATCCGACACCCTCTTCTGACCTCCGCGGCATTGCACGACCCAGGTGCACAAACCTGCATGCAGACAGTACATTCATACACATAAACGAAATAAAATAAAAAAAAAACAAGAAAAACTGAAGGAACCAAAGGGGCTCCCCTCACCAAAAACCCCTAAGAGACGCCTGAGGACCATATCCTCACCTGACCTCAAGAAAACAAAAAAAAAACCTTGGTTAATCTGGGGCTAACTGTATGGCCTTAAGCATCCCAAAAGAAAGTAAAACCAGAAATATAATCAAATCAGTAAAGCCAGAAGAAAATGATACTTTAGATATAAAACTGAAGATCTTAGTAAAAAAGACCAAAAGGAAAAAAAGAGAGAACACTGTTGTTTGGCCTGTCTTTCAATCTTACTACCAAGTGCCATTACTCTGTGGCTGCCACTGCTTTTGGCCACTCTTCAAAATACATGAGACAGAGCTTTTTAAGCCTCCAATATGAAACTTGAAGACTCATGTCTCTCCCACAGAATCCTCCAACCTTCAATGCCAATTGGGGACTACTGAGAATACCAGCTTGTGGACTAAGCAGGCTAAAGGGGATTTCAGCCTTGTCATGAGTGAGATGCCATTGTTGGACTCCCTGGCTAGTATCATGGAAGCTAATGAAGAGGGATCAAAACAGGACGCATGCGAATGGACTTCATTTGGGGTACAATGGGAGGGAAAGACCCCAGGGTGCAGCACAAGGACAGGACTGATAGTTATTTGGAATTGCCAAAGAAAGGAGGAAACTTTCAAGCAATTCCTTGAGAAATCATGGACAATCTTTTAGAAAAAAAAATCTCCAAAATTCAGGTGATATGTGCATGTATGTATATATTTATCTATATATATAATTATGAATAGATGTGTATATATATTGAAGCAATGCATGTTAGAGAGAACAACAACAAAATAACTGGAAAAAAAAACTCTGGAAAGACTCAGAAAAAGATTCAAGACATGTATATAGTAGAGTGCAGGGACTCAGGTGGGGTGGGGGACATGGAAAGGGAAGTGACTCTAAATTTGATTGATAAACCATGTATGATTTATGGAAAAATTTTAACAACAATAAAAAATAAATTAAAAATATGTTAAAAAAGATCATCCATCATGACCAATTTGGATTCATACCAGAGATGCAGGGATGGTTCGACATAAGTAAATCAATAAATATCATAAAACAAGTAAATGGACTGAAAAACAAAAAACATGATCATCTCAATCAATGCAGAAAAAGCCATTGACAAAACCCAGCATCCCTTCATGCTTAAAGTCCTAGAGAGAATTGAACTGGAGGGATCATTCTTCAATGTAATCAAAGCCATACACAGCCAACATCATCCTAAATGGAGAAAAGTTAGAAGCATTCCACTTAAAGGCAGGAACCCAGCAAGGCTGCCCCCTATCACTGCTCCTCTTCAATATAGTGCTTGAAATACTAGGGCAATAAGACAAGAGAGGGAAATTAAAGGAGTACTAATTGGAAAAAGGAAGTCAAGTTATCCCTTTTTGCAGATAATGTGATAGTTTATGTAAGGGATGCTAAAACCTCAACCAGAAAACTCCTAGAAATGATAAAGAGTTTCTGTAAAGTGGTGGGATACAAAATTAACCTAGACAAATTAATAGCCTTTCTTTACACCAACAAGAAGCACCCGAAGAAGGAATATAAGGAGACCTTCCAACTCACAATAGCCTCAAAAACAATAAAATAACTAGGAACAAACCTAACCAAAGAAGCACCATTTTATTCTGCTTCAAAAAAGACAAAAGACCAAGAAAAATTTGGAAATAAACCAAATATCTAACTTAGAACCAACACATAAATGGTTTAACATTACAATTGGCTAGTGTTGAGAAACAGTAGTGAATTAAATATGGAAGAATCCACACTGTAGTATAGATCAAAAAAGAAATAATATTAGGGTTATATTCCACAAAATTCCATCTAAGAAATATTTGAAAGCAAATACTATTAGAGAATGTATTGTCTGGAATCTGATATAGGAGGAAATGGTTTTTCAAAAGAGCATCACCTTTATGAATGTGACCCTCTCTGGGAACAGGAGGACAGCAGATGACAAGGGGCACAGATAACTTCTGAAGAAGGATGTCCAGTGAAACACATCTGTTAAACTTTTACTTTTTTGTATTTATCCTGAAAAGTAGCCCATAGATGCTGAAAAATGAAAATAAAGTGGCATCTTAATAAGAATTTTAGCAATGGGGATGGAGATAATGGGAAACTTGATCCATATGTTGGTGTTAGTGCTGATGAGACTTTATGCTAAGCTGCATGTGCAAAGTAAGTGGAAAGAAATAATAAAAAATAAACCCCTCAGACTGGACAGCAGATACATGTAAAGCTAAAGCAAACATCAATATAATTATGTGAAACTACAAAATTTCTAAATAGAAAAAGGATACAGACAGCAAACAATAAAAGATAATTTACAGAACTGGAATAAATATTGACACATCTGGCAAGAGTCCAGATTATTTTATCTACTATATAAGGAACTGGAAAACCTCAAATGCAAAATTCATAATAACCCAAACAAAAATGAGCAAGAGATGTGAACTACTCTCAACAGAAGGTTTTAAATGGATAGCAGATACAAGAAAAAAGTGCTCCCATCCCTGGCCTCTGTGTCCATGCATATCAAATCCATGTGTATCAAAACCACAGTGATAAGCACCTCAATGATCTACCGTTTCCAATGGAAATGAAATTAGTTTATTGAGGAAATTAATGTACATTTGTTTATTGTAGCACTTTTTCAGTATCTAGGCTATGGAAACTAATTGACCATGAATAAACAAGTGTGTGTGTGGGGGGGGGAACAGAATACTATATAGCCAACAAATAAATATGAAATCCTGCCATATACAATAATATGGACAGAGCTGGGGGACATTGTGTTAAGTGAAGTGAGACAGGGCCGGACGTGGTAGTGCACATCTTTAATCGCAGCACTCAGGAGGCAGAGGCAGGTAGATCTCTGTGAGTTCAATGCCAGCCTGGGGCTGCAGGGAGACCCTGTCTCAAAAAAACCACAAAAAATAGATGTGAGACAGGTCAAAACGTTAAATGCCATATTGTTTTACAAGTGTGGAACTACAATAGTTACTTTCAGTGCTGGAGAGATGGTTTAGTGCTAATAAGCAGTTGCTGTTCCTTCAGGAGACTCAAGTTTGGTTCTCAGCACCCACATGCAACAACTCATAACTGTCTGTAACTCTAGCTCCAAGGGATCAGACTCCTTCTTCTGGCCTCTGCAGGCACCCACAGACTTGTAGCATTCACAGGTGCACATGTGTGCATCACACACACACACACACACACATACACACACGCACACACCCCTCATAAAATTTAAAATGTAGTTGTTCTCATTTAACTTAGAAGTAAAATAATGTTTTGAAGGAACTAGAGATTCTCAGGCAGAGAGGAGTGAAGGAATTAATCAGTGGGTACAAAGGTCGAGTTGAGGAATAGGTTCTGCTGACCCATGGTATAGCAAGGTGAATATATTTAACCATAGCAAATTATATATCACAAAAGCAAGAAAAGAGAATTGTGAACAGATTCAGTACAATAATTGATCAAAGTTTAAAGCAGTTTATATGTTAATCACTATGAGCTATTACACCATGTAATATATAGGTACATAATCTTTTGTTTTATTTTTCCTAATTTCAATTCTTTATTGTTTCATTAAACTGTCTCAAGCACTGAAACATGTACCTTAAAATTTATTTTTATTTACCTCTTCATTGTTCTTGTAAGTCTACTTCTTTAGAGCTTCAGAAATAATAAGGAAGTTAGCCATTGAAGAAAGAACTGTATCATAATTCCTGGCCTTAATTTTATAAACATTATTAAGATTTCTTTGTGACACCTACTGAGAAATATGTATAATATAAATATAAATTAAATATATAAATATAAATATAAGGTGAATATTTGTTCAATAAATATATTATTAATTATCATTTAGGTAAATATAATTTTGACACAGACTCAAAGTCATAGGTAGGCGTGAATTTGTTTGTTTTTTATATAGTGGCCTGGACTAACTCTACCTTCCCATCTACAGAGCAGTAAGGACTGATAGACACATTGTTACAACAGACAAAGAAGGACATTCTTTTCCCGAATCAGATTTTTGCTATTACTTTCTAGCTGAACCCGCCTTTATTTTCCCCAGGGAGGAATTTCATTTTCTCAGGGTTCATTAAATTTAGCAAGTGGCTTTTCTTAAATATTCAGATATACCAGGGTAGTGATAATATTCTTCCTCCAGATACTGACTAAGCTAATCCTCCATGTGTCACTTGGGTTATTGATGAGATATTATTCCTGTGATCTTTGATCTTTTTCTGACAGAAGTCATGTTTTCACACTAGAAACTACTTGCAGAATAACAGCATTTCTCATCATAAAGTCTTTAGAAACATTTTGGCTGTATACATCACAGGGCAAACCAAGGGCACCAGTTTGAGTGATATGAAGTCAGATAATCTAAACAGGGAGATAAAACTCTTGGGTACATAATCAAAATTTAACTTGGAGTAGGAGGGGACAAGTGAGGGATTCTCACAGAATACAGAATACAAATGAAGTGAAGAAAAGATGGAATAAAAAATCTAAAAGTCAGTCAAGGTCTTATTATTTTTCATAAATATTTGAGAAACATGACAGAGAGGAAATAATTTTAAAATTATTTTTAAAACTTGGAAAAATAACAAACAGCATTTAGTGAATGTCTATTGAATATAAAGTGCTCTAACTTTAAAAGGAACATCTGGGATACTTGTCTGTAAATGTACGGATAACTATTTTGCAGTATTTAAAGTGTTGCCTTAGTCTAGGCATGTGACAACCTTGAGAATTTCTCTAAGATCTATGATTTCTCCAGCTGTGTGTATCTGGATCCTTATATTTACAGACAAATATCCCAGACACCACTAATAAAGATGCTACTCTTGCACCAGATGAAGAATATTACAGAGTCCCACAACTGGACACATGTGTCTGTGAATCTCCCAAGCCTGAGCAGTACATCTATAATACAACCTCTATACCTAAGGCTCACACAACATGGAGCAAGTGTCCAAGAGGACACTAATTTATCTCTTAACTCTTATTAAGGAAGCTCCCTCATGCAAAATGGGAATAGAAACTCGAAAGATCATGAATGGCCAAATGGTGGAGAATAGAAGTCTACATAGTGTAGGTCCATGGACAGGTCACGTGTGTTCAGCTTCATTCACCCAGGGTTCAGGGAACATTGTGGAAAAGGAGGCAGAAAGATTGTAAGAGCCAGGGAGGTGGTGAAAGATCACATGGAAATGAATCCTACAAGCTCCTATAAGATCCTACAGCATTGATGTCAGCATGAACAAGACCCATGCAAGTTCAACCAAACCAAAACCCAACAAGGAAGTATAGAAACGGTAGCAGAACCCAATATTAGCTGAAGAAATATTGGCAGCTGGTTACTGTTGGGTGAGGAAGAACTGGTCTTCTTTAAGTGAGGGACTCCAGATTAGTCTGACTGGAGCTCAGAGGATGAACTGAGGAATTCCAGGGAGATTAATTTGGGACAATCAGCCCTAACACAAATGACAGAATGTATGAACTCCGGAAGAGTGACTGTGGGAAGGCATCAATGGAGAAGCAGTTATAAAGGGAATTAAGACTGATTGAGATGTTATGTATGAACCATGGAAAAATTCAATAAAAACAAAAATTAATAAAAAAAAATCTCATGCTAGTGAACACAATCTTGAAGTTTCAAAAGTCCAAAGATAATAACAATGAAGGGGTGGGCAGATTCATCAAAAGAAAATAGGAATTCCTCCAAAATTCTCAACAGAAAACCACTAGATATTAACTGACTAAAATTTTAGAGAAAATGGTTGTCAGTGGGGGACTTTATAAATAATTAATTAGTCAGGGATGTTATATTATTAATGCAGGCTCCAAAATACTTTTCTGTTTTTTCCAAGTATCAGTGTCAGATATGCCGCACAAGTACACGATGAAGACAGAAAGCACAGGACTCTGGATTCCAGCCAAGACAAGCCATAGTGTGCTTGCTGTACTGCCAATGCTCACCCAGTCCAGACACCAACCTGCTCAGTGAGAACTGTGACTGCCCCAAGAGGATACTTATGAGAGAGAGAGAGAGAGAGAGAGAGAGAGAGAGAGAGAGAGAGATCAAGCCAGGGACAATAAGGGAGGAGGGAGAAGGGGAGAAGAAGATTCACCTATGGGATTACATGAAGTACAAATCTCACACAGTCCTTTCCATTTGTGAAGCTAGTTTGACAGTATCTTCCTCTGGGTCTTTCGGATGGCAGGTGTTAATGCTCAAGGACTTCCACTAGGAATGCCTCCCGGGGATATAGAAGAAGGCATAAAATAATGTCATGGGATGCGTATTCCAGATTGTTATTCTAAGTTTTTATGTCCTAATAAGTGTGATGCATTCATCATTGGAGTAATTTACTTTCTACTTCTTAAGAAAATGTCCAGTGTCTGCTGGTTGCAACAGTTCCATTTTCTAATGCAGGAAAGCCAATTATTTTTCTTCTTTTATTCCCACAGTGAAATGTTCAAAGGTTTCTTTTGATGTTAACAGATTTTAGGCACTCAAAATTCAATTTTAACAGATATTAGAACTCAAAAAGCATATGGATATTTGTCTTCCTAGATGGAGTGAGACTGTAGTTTATATTCACAAAGTGTAATAAATTAATTCAGCAGCCATTTCAAGCCCTCAGGTAATTTTCCATTCCCCAAAAAACCTATCAAGTGAATATGATGAGGTATCTTAGCAATCTTTGCTAAAATTTCCTTCTTTGGAACTCACCCCTGAACAGGCTTCTTGTTTCC
The DNA here is from genome assembly GCA_009823505.1 of Rhizomys pruinosus. NCBI lineage: Eukaryota > Metazoa > Chordata > Mammalia > Rodentia > Spalacidae > Rhizomys > Rhizomys pruinosus. The sequence goes on along the minus strand of VZQC01014185.1, from coordinate 569,655 downwards.
TGAAATCTTAATACTATTGTGAAAAATGTCCCTTTGGGTTGCAAAGTGCAAGCATGCAAGCATTCTTTTTGGAGTTTAAGCTCTTTCTTTTCTCTATTATTTATTTGTTTTAATTCAAAAAAGTGTTTAGGATTTCATATTTTCCCTTTAATTTTATATTACTCTAAAATATGCATACATACCCTCCACACATATACCAATATTACAAAGTCCGAACATCAGTGGTAGGTTAATTCTCGAGCCCATTAAGGGATTCACCTTACTGCTGCTTTCATATAAAAAAGAAATATAACATAGACGATGCTTAGTTTGCTTTGCAACTAGGGATTTGGCGCTAGCATCCACAAATGAAGGGCACCATACATCATTTGTTTTGCTGGGACTGTTACTTAGCATAATGGCTTCTAGTTCCATTCATTTACCTTCAAAGTTCATGATGTTGTCTTTCTTTACTGCTGCATAGAACTCCATTGTGTAGATATACCACATTTTCTGTATCCGCTTGTTGGTTGAAGGACACTTGGGTTGCTTCCAGCTCTTTGCTTTTGTGAAGAGAGCTGCAATAAACATGGATGTGCATTTGTCTCTGTGATAGGATGAGTCTTGTGGGTATATACCCAGCAGTGGTATGACTGGTCAGTTGGTAGGCCCTCAGTCTTTTGAGAGTTCTCCACACTGCTTTCCATGGGGGTTGCACGAGTTTGCATTCCCACCAGCAGTGGATAAGTGTTCCCCTTTCCCCACAACCTCTCCAGGATTTGGTGCCATTTGTTTTCCTAATCTTAGCCAGTATTACAGGGAAGGGTAAGGTGAACTCTTTAGCTGGTTTTAATTTGCACAATTATTAGTGACGCTGAACACTTTCTGAGATGTTTCTCAGCCATCCTCACTTTTTCATTTGTGAATTCCTTTTTCTTTTGATAGAGTCATTCGTTTTCTTGCTCCTTTGTTTTTTGAGTAATTTATATACTCTGGATATTAATGCTCTATCAGATGTGTCACTGGTGAAGGTTTCCTCCCACTCTGTCAGCACTTAATGAAAGGAACTGGAAATCTGATCTAGTTCTGAATGTCATAGAGCTGTTATTTTCCAAGAAACTGACTGCCCCAAGTCACAGTTTCCTTCCGACCACTTGCACATTATTTATAGTAAATAATAGGCGAGTGACATAGTGTGAGCCACACTACTTTCATACCTGTCCTTTACTGGAGTATTTTATGAGGAAGAACAAAGGCTGCACTAGCAGCAGTCTGTTGTAGTAAAGCCCACTGTGAAGCATGGAGGAGGAAAAAGCAGTGCTATACTCTGACTTATCATGGGGCATACAATACAAATTGGATTCCTGTGGAGCTTTCTCTCTGACTTGATGTTAAAGCATTCGGTAGAACTAAGAAGACACAAAACTCAAGGAACTAGCGATGAAGCACTGGCAGTATAAATGTTTAAGTAATATAAACCAACTTTGAAATGTAGACCAATTCCAATCAGTTATACATTTATATTATAAAAATATCCTAGTCTACCTATAGTACCTGGACCATTACTTCCATATTCCAAATATAACGACTGCATTTTTAAGTTAAGAAAATAAAAATTATATGACTTAAGTTTTTATAAATCAAACTTGCTTCTGCAAGAAAGCAAGCTAGTGTATTTATTTAGCAAAAAAGTTACATTCATTTCTGCAGGGCAGAATTCTCATCCTTTTCTTCCAGATTCTAAATATGAAGGTATAATGAGGAAGTTTGGGTTTCATGCTAATTAAAGTTTTCTTAGTATCAGACTCTGGTCAAAAACTCCTTTACCAGGCTTCCAAGGAGAACACGAAGCTTTGATGCCTTTCCCCTCTGTAAAATTTTCATCGACAGTTTCGAAGAGTGCACTTCACATTAGCAAATTCAGCCATATTTCTGATTTGTATAATGTAGACATTTTCTGTTAGCAAAGTTATGAAAGAGGACAGAAAAAATATATACATTTGTATGTATCAGTGTGTATGCAGGTCCATATACAAATATATTTACACACTATCTGTGAGCTAAAATCTTCCAAATAATCTTTTGGCTGTCTTTTATACAATTATAATATTTGAACTGGTTGTAAATTCAATTTTTTTCTTTATAATTTATTAGTTGGTAACCACATTGTTTTCAATGACTGGATTTTTAAACTAATTTTAAAGAAGAAACAAAGATATGGGCCAGAGAGATGGTTCAGCAGTTAAGAGTACTGGGTGTTCTTGCGGACGACCTGGGTTTGGTTCCCAGCACCCGCATGGGAGCTAGAAACTGTCCATAACTCCAGTTCCAGGTAATCCTAAGCCCTCTTATGACCTCCATAGCATTGAATAATACAGGTTCACTTACACACATGCAGGGCATATACTCATACACATAAAATATAAGTAATTTACAAATTTTTTAAAAGAATATTTTTAAAAGAATCTCCATGAATTGGGAGTTGAGAGAGCAATTGTGACCCTATCCCTCTACAAAGAATACATGTGGTATTCTAATAGGCTAATTTTAGTTCCTAATAAAATATACTATTTAGATAAAAATCCAAGTCCTACATAGCTATTAATGAATTAGGCTTCCTAAGGATATTCAAGTTCACAACTCTCTTTCTGTTAGATGTCTTCTAAGAAATGACTCTGATTTTAAACTCTGTTTGTTCTTACCAAGCCAAAGAAAAACAGATGTCACTAGATTTTATATTTTCAGCTGTACAAAGGGCACAAAACATGCTCACAGACAAAATTTTATATTTAAAAGCATTACCTAAAATACTCATTAAGATAATAATAGTTTTTGAGACATCATGGGCCTCTACTGACTATCTGAACTAATTTACAATGCTTTTTACTACTAAGGGTTCTTTTTCTACTCCCCAGGCCTCCACATTTTAAGAATTTGAATCAATTAACAAGAAGCAATGTACACTGTGGTTTATGATACTGAAAATCTACATGGAGATTTGCTGACTTTGAAGAACTCCATTACTATCTGGGGAAACCAAGCTGGGAATGAATGAGATGGTCTCTTCCTCATTGCACAGAGGACACTCCTGGGGTTTAAAGCTAGGTTGTTCAGGGTTGCACTACATTATCAAGGGAGAACCTGCTTGAGAACACAGCATCCTGGACACCTCATTAATCCTCTTCCTTCTCCGGCACTTTAATCTTCTCTTCCCTCCCATTGTCCTTCCCAAACTGTCTTCCAACACCATGTCGCTTGTCCTTGTCGTGCCAACGCAATTAATTGACTGATTGTTCAGGCAATATCTCTAATCTGACTTTCAGTCGTGAGTCAAAAACCAGTTGCATTTCCTGCAATCTAGCAAATACACACCACCACACACCACACATCCACACCCACACCACACCCACTACACCACTTAACCCTTGTGTTTCATGTCACAATTACTAATATCCTTCATCTTCAAGACTCTTCATCAGAGAGCTGTTTTACTCTCACTTTCTTTATAACACATCTGATTTCTACCTTTTACCATATTCAGGCAGAAATAATGTATGTCTGTATGACTGGGGATTACATTTGTCTGCTTGTGTTGTAAGGGTGAGCAGCTGACTATAGACACCAAAAGAACACTAAGGGTAAGAAGTATATCTGTTTCCTCTTTGTAACTTCTGTGCATCTACAGGCCTGCTTCTGACATTGTGCCTGCCCAGTGCGTCTTTCGTATCTGATAATTATTTAAATTTCCTTCAAAATCTTAGAATGCTTAGTACAGATTTCCTCATAATCAGAGTAATCATAAACATTACATAGGCATACATATGTGTTATATATGAAAAATTCATTATGAAATTATGGGGGGAGCTGCAGAGATGCTCAGTAGGTAAGAGCAACTGGATGTTCTTGCAGAGGGCCCAGGGTCTCAATACCAGTTGGCCAACTACCCTCCATAACTCCAGTTCCAGGGAACTGTGACACCCTCTTCTGACCTCCAAGGGATTGCATGACATTGGTGAACTTATAACTATGAGCAAATACCATCATAAAACTCTTACATTCCCTAATGCCTTATCAAGTACTTCTATTGTTAAGAAGAAAAACATGAGAAAATTTTATCAAAATTAGGAAACAAAGGACATTGCCAATTAGCTATTCAATCATTTGAAAGTTAACTATAAGGTCAGCCTTATAGTTAACTGTGTATTTTGAACTATTGTGGACTATTAATTTAACGTGAACCTCCTACTTGTTTTTTAAAACTCCCAAAGTGCTATCTTCTACTGCATTAAAAAAAGATATATTTGCAGCCATCTTTGTCTGTATATATCCCAACTCTAATGGCTATTAGCTCTCTCCTTGGAGGAATAACCCACGGTGATTGCCACAAGCTTTACATCCTCTAATGGTTAGGAGATGTTGTAAACCACAATAAGAACTTGCCACACTTAAGCGAAGCGAAAATGTAATTCATTGATTTAACATTTACCCAGTCCAAACATCTGTGGTCTTATACCAAAGTAATCTACTCATAAACCTAATTAGACGGTTAAATACCTATATTTTTAATGCGTGTGCTTCATTAGTAGGATTGAAAGGGCCCTATATATATTATTACTGTTTAAATACCTATATATCTAATTGCATGTGCTTTATCAGTAGGATCGAACGGGTTATGTCTGGACAAGCTGGCCGCCCATGAAAGAAAACAGCCAGAATGGACTAGAGACCAAGAATCAGCTCCAGAGAAAGTAGGGTGTTTTGCTTCTCATCCACCTGTGCCCCTTTCTAAGCATAGGGAACAATAGGGAAGAGGGGGGCTTGTAGATAGATGTAAGTGGCTTTGATTGGGTTAAGGGTGATGTGTGAAACTACAACAATATAGAACTGGACACTCATTTGCCTCAACTTGATTGAAACATACAAGCCCCCTGCTGCTGGATGGGAGCCTATTAGGCGTGTGGGTTTGGGCACAAACTGCTTGCAACATTTTTTTATCTGAAGGATGCTTGTACTGTACTACAAATTATCAACTATTGTTAAAAAAATGAAACAAAAACAAACATAAAAGCAGAGACCGATGCAGAAAACACTTACGGGCAGAACATGCATGATCTGGGATGGGTAGGGGTGGGGGGAAGGGAAGGGGATTACTCTGCCTGAACTGATTGGAAAATGATGTATGAATCACAAAGCATCAATAAAAAATTTACAAAAACTAACAAAAAAAAAAGATATTATTCGAACAATAATCTCTGGTTACTTACTACAGAGAATAATGAGATTCAATGCACACTTTACATATCTGCAACCAGCAACTCATAGGCTGTGATTCTTTAGAGACAAGAAATTTTCTGGAAGCCAAGTGGGAGCCAGAGAGAAATGTGAGGTGGTGGTTCTGAGACTGGGATTTGCAGTCGTTTCCATTTGGATTTTGACTCTCACTTGCACAGATACAGTCTTACTCAAGTTGATTAGTAGCTCCAAACTCTTTTTTTTCATTAACAAATGAAGCTGATTATAAAATGTTTTATAAAGTTAAAAATTTAAATAAAATAATGCATTAAATACTATTATCCAGAGTAACTTTTTTTCGTTCCTTTATTGGTAGAGTTTGAACTGAAGACTCACCCATACTAGGCAGGTACTCTGAGATTGTTGACATCTCCAGGAAGAGAGACTCAAAGCATAAAATGAAACATTCTTATTGTTTAACTGGGCAGTGGCTATGGTTGAATTCTGAAAATAACATCTGGAGAAGGGGAAGAGCTTTTTATAATATTTAAAATCAAACATTTATCAGTTACTTATTTGATGGGGAACTGAAGTCTGGAAAAAGTCTCAGGCTTATTTCCTTGCTGATGTTTACATGACATGTCTTCCAGGTGTTCAGCCAATGTTCTTTGTTCTCCACCAATATAGCCAACTACCAGCTTTATCTTATCAATAACTAGTTTGCAATGAGAAAAATCATTCTTACATCAGGTTCTTTTTCTTTTGATTATTTATTAGAAGAAAGAAAAATGTAGAATTAATAATATTTTTGGGGAACATATGTCAACATTATTATAAAATTTGAATATGTTTGTTTTGGTTCCTTGAGATGGTTTGTCTCCAGATATAAACCAGGGTAACTCAAACTTTCAAGATCTCCGACTTCTCTTCCTGAGTGATGGGATATAAAAGTGAAACAAAAATGCTGTCAACCTTTTAATTTCTTCCACCTGGGAGTTTGAACCCAGAGCCTTCCACAAGCTGCGAAAATGCATTGCAAACCTAAATTCTTAGTTAGATATGTCTTTCAGCTTTATCCTCTCCATGGATGCAGTCTCTCACAATTCGCTGTCTTAACACACAACTGTCACAGTTCCTATCTGAGGCCCTTTCTCCAGCTAGCCCACTTGCTCCTCGCTCTTAGACAATAGATTGGTATCTATTCCCAAGGGACAGTTCACTGACCTGCAGTCACTTTGCCCCTATAAAACACTTTGCTGTCAGGGTTCTGCCACTTTCAATAAATCTAAAAAAATTCGTCTACTAAACTTTACAATGTTTATGGTACCTGGCTATTAACATTAAACATGCTATCTCAAAGACGGTTATATCAAATAGCAGTTAACGCAATGATCCTAGTGCTTTTAACAATTTCATCAATTAATTTGTAAGAACAGTAATATTAAATGTATTTGATTTAAGCAAGAAGAATAGCATCTATTACACTTGTAATTATATACTATGCACTTAGGGTTTTTTTCTATTTAGATTACTGCATCATTACCAAAGCAATGCATATTCATATCCCACAAGAAAATAATTGAAAGAGAATATATATTGCTTTAAATTAAACTGTGTTTATCTTTCTGCATCAAGTTTTATTCAACATTTTGTAATGATTTTTCTTGTAATTATAGTTTTAAAACCTATATAGAATTATGTAATATAGATTGCTATATATAATTTGTTCCACAATGGCTACAATATCTATACTAAAATAAAAAAATATTAAATGAATAAATTCCCCACATCAACAAGACATTATAGACTGGGAGATTGGATTTAGGAAACAGACTCCATTGATATTCTGCCTACAAGAAACACATAGGAAACACATCTTCAAGGATAGGAACCAACTTAAAGTGAGGATGGAAAAACATATTCCAAGCAAAAATTTTTTTTGTCTACCCAAAACGGGAAAGCAGGTGTTGGTGTTTTAATATCAGACAAATAGGCTTCAAAGTAAAAGAAATCAGAGAAGAGACAAAGGAAGCCATTAACATTTTTATCAAAGGAAAACAATTCACCAAGAAGATTTCACAATTATGAATACCTATTCCCCAAATTTGGTGCACCAAACTTTATATAGACAATTCTCAGGACCACAAACACAGGAATAACCCAGAACACAATCTAGTAGGGGATTTTCAATACCCCACTGAGTCCTTTGGATAGGTCAACAGGACAAAGAATAAACAGCGAGACATCTGAAATGAAAACGATATGATTCACCAAATGGACGTCATAGACATCTACAGAATAATCCACCCAAAAACCAGAGAACATACTTTCTAATCAGTACCCCACCGCACAATTCTCCCAAATCGACCACATTACTGGAACACAGAAAGAAACTTCCACCAATACAAAAAGATTGAAATCATTCCATGAATTCTACTTCAGACCACAGTCAAATAAAGCTCAACATCAACCACCCAGGTCAAGCCTTGCCTTACAAGAACACCATGGAGACTAAACAACACACTCCTTGAATAATGAATGGTCAAGAAAGAGATAAAGAAAGAAATAAAGCATTCCTGGAACTGAATGAACAATGGACAATACAACCCAACAAAACTATGGGATACCTTAAAAGCAGTCCTAAGAGGGAAGTTTATAGCCCTGGGTGCCTACATTAGGAAAAAACAAACAAACGCACAAGTTGAACGATCTAAAACACTCAGCTAAAAGCACCTTGAGAGGCAACAACAATGATCCTAAATGCAAACAGACAGGAAAGAAATAAGAAATATCAAAAAAATCAGAACAGAAAATCCATGAAATAGAAACAAAGAAACCCCTACAAAAAAAATCAATGAATCCAACAGTTGTTTCTTTGAAAGAATAAGATAGGCAGACTCTAGCCCAGTTAACAAAAGAAAGAAGGAACAATCTCCAAATTAAAACACAATCTTTGGACGAAAACGGGAATATCACAACAGACAAAAAAAGATCCCGCAAATCATGTGGGGGCAATATTACAAGAACCTATACTCTATCAAGTGAAAACCTAGAAGAAATGCGATGAATATCTGAAATCCCCGGAAATCCCAAAAGCTCAACCAAGAAGATCGCCCAGCTTAAAACAGGACCCTCATAACATTATGAGAAATAGAGGATGTTAGTTGTAGTTGTAATAGTAAACCTCCCACCTAAAAAATGCCCAGGCCCCGCGAGTTTCAAGACAGAATTCTATAAAACATTTTCACAAAAGACTACAACCATTATAGTGAAACTGTTAGAGGATCCAATCAGGAGGGAATCTCCCAAATTTCCTCTATGAAGCCAGCATCCCCACTCTATTACCAAAAACAGGCAAAAATACAACTAAAAAGGGAAATTATAGACCCATCTCCCCTAATGAACAAAGATGCCACAATTCTAAACAGGATATGGCCAAATCGCATACAGACCCACTCAAAAAAATCATCCATCAGACCCGTTGGATTTATACCAGAGTTGCATGGATGGTTCAACATATAAAATCAATATCATCAAGCACATAATGGACTCAAAGACAAAACCCACACCATCATCTCAATTGGGCATGACAACGCCTTGACAAAAAATCCAGGCATCCCTTCATGCTTTAACCTCTAGAAGGAATTGGATTGCAGGGACCATTCCTCACTATAATCAAAGCCATATAACAGGAAACCCACAGCCAAATCATCCTAAATGGGGAAGATGACAACATTCCCTTTAAAGGTAGTAATTTGCAAGGTTGCCCCCCTGTCACCACTCCTCTTCAATATAGTGCTTGACAAAAACACTTGACTAGAGCAATAAGACAAGAAAAGGAAATTAACGGAGTTCATTGGAAAAGAGGACGTCAAGCTATCCTTTTTGGCTGCTGATATGATGTTTACATAAGGGATGCTAAAAAATCCAACAGAAAACTCCTAGAAAAAAAAAAATCCAAAAAAAAAAAAAAAAAAAAAAAAAAAAAACAAAATTAACCTTAAAAAAATCAATGGCATTTCTTTTTCCACCAAGCACAGCAACTGGAGAAGAATTCAAAGAGACCTTCCCTCACATAGCCTCAAAACAAACAGTAAAATACCTAGGAACAACCTAACCAAAGCCCACCAAAGATTCTCTACAACAAAATTTTTAAACCTTTACAAGAAGAAATTGAAGAAGATATCTCAGAAGATGGAAAAACTCGCCCATGCTCATGGATTGGAAATAAATATAGTAAAAAATGGTCCATTTTAGTGAAACTCTGTATTAGATTAATGCAAATTCCAATCAAAATCCCCAAGAGTTTCTTCACAGGCTTGGAAACAAAAGTCCTTGAATTCATTTGTAAAAACAAACAGACCCTGGATAGCTAACACAACCCTGAGCGAAAAGAAGCTACACAGAGGGGATCTCTATGCCAGATTTCAAACCATACTACAGGGCTTATAGTCATTAAAAAACAGCCGGTACTGGCACAAAAAACAGAACCATTGAACAAAACTGGAAGATCTAAACTTGGAACAAAATTGAAGATCAAAAACTGAGCACATCCAATTTCAGCCATCTTATATTTGACAATGGGGCCAAGAAGACACAATGGGGAAAAAGACAGCACATCAGCCAGTGGTGTTGGCAAAACTGGATCACCAACTTGTACAATAATAAAATTAAACTCCTACCCTTCGCCCCTGTGTAAAAGTTAACTCCAGATGGAACAGACCTCAACGTGAAACCCAAACTCTTGAAGGTGATAGAAGAAACAATTGGCAACAACCTACAAGGCAGAGGCATAAGAAAAGACTCCTAACTCAGTCAGGCAGCTGCACAAGTAATTAAGGTCGACAATGACAAATGGAACCTCACTTAAACTCAAAACTTTTTGTATTATAATTTCAGTCATCATCACCTGTGTGCAGAAAACCTTTGGAGTATAAGATGTTTGCACTCCATTTAGCAACTTGACTAACATTTTTTTCCTGCCAGATAACTTTGATCGATTCTCCACCTACAGTGATTTCTTGCCTTAGTCCACAGATAAAATTGGCTGAATCATCTCTCACAACAGTGTGCACAATGATATGAGAACAAGGATATTTGGCATCCAATTCACTTTAAAAGGGAAACTGTATATAGATTTTTATCAAAACATTCATTCCACTGACAACTTGGCTCACTGAAATATAGTCAATGCCTCCCATTACTGTACCCACCTTTTTTTTGGGGGGGCTGTTTTTTTATATAACCTTTATTTAATATTTTCATCCTACTTTGTCAATGAGATGGAAACATCGATGAAAACAGATGCTTATTATCAGTGGTTTAATATTAAATGAGTGGTTTAGTGCATAATTATTTGTTGAATTACAGTAAGTACCTACTTTTTAGAGTATTTTTAGCAAAGTCTACCTTTTTGATTATTGTTACATAAATTTCCCATTATTTTTCAGTCTATTATTTGAGGGGATAGACCTGGCTGTTCAATGTGGGGATTCTTAGGGATTGCTTGATTCACGCCGCCTTCAGTTCTCTTTTATGATACTTTCATAACCATCTATTCAAATTGTTTCATAACCTCAACTATGATGTCTAGTGTTGGGTTTTAAATTTCTACACTAGCTTACTATACTTTTGATGACTTGCGTGTTACTGCTACATGGATGTTAATTAAAATAGTTGATCAATACAAAGTAAGATTCATGAGGATGTAACGCGCTTACTGCTTTTGCAGAGGTCAGGGTTCAGTCCTCAGCACCTTTCTGGAGGCTCACAATCTTCCGAACACTCATTTCAGGGTATCCCGAGCCTATACTTTCTGGCCTCTGCAGGCTCCTGCACAAACATGGTGCACATAAACTCATTCCGGAAAAAAGACCTCTACAATGAATTAATGAAGGAATGAGTGGAATCCATTAAATAAATAAATAACAAATAACTAAATAAATAACTAATGTAGAGGCTGGAGCGAGGCTCAGTTGATAACTAGTGGTCCTTACTACTCCTGCAGAGGACCTGGGTTCAGTTCTAGGCACCCACATGGTGGCTTATACTATGAGTTACCTGTAACTCAGGTTAGAGGTGATTCAAAGCCTTCTCCTGGCATCAGTGGTAAATGTACACAGATTCAGGCAAACATTCATGCACACAAAACAAATGACTATAACTGAAAAGTGTTTTTAAGTGAGGTTCATTTTAGTTTCATCAAAGTCATCTTCTTTGATAGAATTCTTTATTTCAGGAAATGTTACAGTAATAATAATAATAAACTAATAATGATTAATCCAAATTTACAATAATCAGAATGTACCAATAACAAGCAAATATCAACATAGAATATACAGCCAAATCAGTGAACATTAAATTTCAATAATTTTAAGAGCATTTGCAACACATTTACTGTCTTTATTTCCCATATCTACTTTATAAAGTAATTATACCACCCATTTTGTAAGAAAAATACATACAAAGGATTTTATCACATCAACAAAGAACTTTTGTGTGTCAACATAAAAAGTAGCAAAAACTATGTTTTACTCTTATCACATGTCTCAAATGTTACATCTCTAACTTTCCAGTTAAAAAAAATGGGAGGTCATCCTGCGACATCCTTTCATCTTCTCACTCAACTGATTCACCAGCATCCCCACTTCTAACCTCTAGTTATTCAATGAATCCTCATCACCATCTGCACCCTTATATTTCTTTTCTTTTTTTTTTTTTTTTTTTTTTTGGTCTTTTGGAGACAGGGTCTCCCTGCTTAGCCCCAGCTGTACTGGACTCTCTATGTAGATCCGGCTGCCTTGAACTCACAAGATCCACCTGCCTCTCTGCTTCCTGAGTGCTATGTTAAAGTGTGAATAACCACGCCCAGCCCCTTTCATTTTTCTACAAAACTCAGGTCTTAATGTTTAGCAAAGACATTCCTTTCTACTTTTCTAATATTTTAAGTTTCTAGGTCTCCATTATGATCAGGTGGCATTCTATTTTTCCTTTGATTAAAAATTACAAGAAGTGAAGAGAAATCCCACAGAATGAGAGGAGGAAACCTCACCGTGATACATGTGCCAGACCATTACATCCAGAGTATATTGAGACCTTGCCTCACAACACAAGAAAACAAGAAACAAATGACCCAATCAGACGATGGAGTAAAGCGCTGAACAGAGACTTCACAAATATCAAGGAAGTAAAGATGCTGAGGACACCTCTTAAAAAGTGTTGAACATCCTTAATACTTAAGGAAATGCAAACATTAAAACCACTTTGAGATTGATCTTACTCAGGTAAGACTGCCTATGATCAAAAAAACAAAGGGATACCCAATGGTGGAGAAGTTTATGGGGCAAGAGGAACGCTCGGTCCAATGCCAGTGGGAATGCAAACCCATACATCCCCTATGTAAAGCAGGGTGGAGATACTCTCAAAAGACTCAGAATGAGCCTTCACCATCTGACCCAGTCATACCACTGGAGACAAGACTGTGGAAGCATTTAACTGTATCTTTTCTCCAAGTAAATGTTATAGAAATATGGTTCAGGAAGTATATGCTCACACATCTAGACCAGAACACATTTGTGTTTATATCAGCTGTTGGAAGATCTTAGCATCTTAATGATTAGTTGGACTAACTCTAAGTTTGAGAAAGGTGGCATAAAGGACTTATAATTTTATGAAATTAGAAAAGATTCTGAATTAGAGTCATAACTGGAAGTGGGAAAAATATGGAAGTCAGGAAAGAGTAGACTTTTTATATGATTTATGAATGATTATAGAATAGGTTAGGATGATAAATACTGTCCAGTAGCCCATAAAACATATTCAATAATTTTATTTTCTTACAGGGACTAACTTGGCCAGTTGTAAGGTGAGAGAACAACCATACTTGTTAGAAGCACTAAAATAACTTTAACTTTTTTGGTTATAGCAATCTATTTGGGCTCCTATATTACGTATCTATCAAACAAACATTTTAAAATCCTTCTTCATCACTTTTATTTATGGTATGAGTGCATTACCGTTTTGTCGGTCTGAGCAGCCACATTGTGCCGCTCCCTGAATGTCGAATAGGGTAGCAAGACCATTGGAACTGGAGTTATGGCCATTTGTTAGCTAATCACAGGAGTGCTGGGAACCAAACCCAGGTCCCTCTGCAGGAGCAGTAAGTGATCTTAACTATTGAATCATCTTCTCCAGTCCCTTAAAACCATACATTTTAATTAAAAAACTTTTTTTTTTTTTTTTTTTTTTTTTTTTTTTTTTTTTTTTTTTTTTTTTTTTGTCTCCTTGTAGCCCCAGCGTTCCTGGAACTCACTCTGTTAGACCAGGCTGGTCTTGAACTCACAAAGATCCAGCTGCTCTGCCTCCCGAGGCTGGCTTAAACGGTCTGCACCACCATGCCCAGCATACATACATGAACATTTTATTTGCTTTATTTCCATCTCTTCCAGCCCCTCCAATGGGAATTCCTTGAATTTCCATCTAATGAATTATCCTTCCCCCCTCCTCCAACATTGGACTCCCAACTTCCCCTCTTTGATTAATATTGTTTATATCACACATATGTGCACCCACATGTTGGTGTGTGGTCTCTGTGTGTGTAATGGGTTGAGTTCAGTTAGTGGTGCTTGTATGAACATGTGTGTAGGATTGCCCACTTGGGATCAGTTAACTTCTGAGCCATATGACTCATGTTTAAGATACAAATGAAGTCATGAGTACTTAGTAGAAATTCAATTAATTCACTTTATTAATATTTTTCTTACTTGAGCTAGGCACATTGGTCACTCAACAATCTAGGTTATATAATTCTAAATAATGCAGCAATAACCCAAGTCTTTGAGGCACACAAACTCCTGGCAGCATCTAAATGACAGAATCTAAATCATAGATTAAGTAATAGGCTGAGAAAAGTAAACTTTTGGTAGTAGAAGAATTGCTTGCTCAATGCTTTATTTCACTGTTTACTTTTGATAGATGGCCAGGCTTTCCAATGACTTTGCTTTGACATTTATTTCACAGTCAGCCACTATTATCTTGTGACATTCTATTCCTTTCTGTTATCTTGCAACTCATAATTGCTGAGTCTTCTCCCTGAGACTTTCCTATAAATTTTGTAATTGATGGCATAACATGGAAAAACATTCAGGGAAAAATACTGTAAGGAAATGTCTTGTAAATAAACTTAAGAAATAATAGACTTACAATAGTTCCATAGAGAATGTTTACACATACAGCCTCTAAGGGAAGCGAAGGGAATGATAACAATTTTAAATGAAAATTTCTTTAAACTACATATAATTTCATATGAAACTTTATATATTACAACAAAAGAAGACACAACAATAATATCATCATGATCATACTGTATATAACCCATTGTGTTACACAGAGAATTGGTTAAGTTGCCAGGAACTTTTAACCATTGGTATTCCTTCATTAAACATAGCTCTTATTTTCCAGGTATCATTGCATCTATGGTTATCAAAATATACAAGAAAAGGAAAATATCAGGGCATCTTATGAGAGAATGTTATTTGTATGGGCAGTTAATATTAAAGCATTTGTCCTGAACAAATAGCCAATTAATTGCAAGCTAACATGGACTATGTGAATGAACATTTTCATTTTTTTCTCACTTTGCCGGATAAAATAAAATAGAAAAAATTTTTAAAAAAGAAAAGCAGGAAAAAAAAAAAAAAAAAATGTTATTTTCTTTTTTATTGAAAGTTTTTGCATTTCCTTATATTACTAATCAAATTTATACCCATCCCCCTTCCTTGCCTCTCACCCTGCCAGAGCTCATACGCTCTGCCATACATCTCTTTCAACTTTTTCGCATCTTTTAAAAATTTTCAATGCAGAAATTATGGCTTTTGACAGACGTTACTGTTGTTTCACTACAGTTCTTTGAACCCTCTTTTTTGTTTTGTTGTTCCTTCCAATTGTATCACATCAAAATATGCATACATACACATGAGCACATATACGTACATTATGAAATCTGACAATAAACTATAGGCTAATTCAAAAACACATTTAGAGACTCACATTTTAACAATAAAGTTGCATGTAGGTAAAGAAAAAAAATTACTTACACTCTGCATTACGTAGCAAGTTGATTAGTAGCATTATATATTATCTTATAAAATAGTTATTATTTATTTACTTAATAAGTGACATTGAGCAATTTAAATGTTTTTAGCCATCTTTACTTCTTTCATTTGTGAAGTCTCTTTTTCAGCTCTTTACTCCATCTTGAGTAGGTTATTTGTTTTCGTGCTCCTTTGTTTTTTGAGTAGTTTATTATATCTGGATATAACCTCTTCTTTTCCTATTATTACTCTTTTAATTTTCCTTTTCTTGTCTATGCTTTAGTGAGTGTTCAAAACACTTTATTGAAACGGAGTTGGGCTGGTGCTGGAGGAGCTGGCCTAGCGGTTAAGAGCGGACCGACCACTCTTAAAGAGGACCCGGGTTCGATCCCCAGCCCCACATGGCGGCCGAGAACCATTGAAACTCCAATCCAGGAGGAGAACTCCAGTTCCAGGGGAATCCGAACCCCTCTTCTGACCTCCGCGGCATTGCACGACACGGGTGCACACACCTGCCTTTGCCAGACAGTATATTCATACATTATACGAAATAAAATAAATTAAAATTTATAAAAAATTAAATAAAAAAAAAAGAAAGGAGAAAAAAAGAAAAGAGTTGGGCTAAGGGACAGCCTTGCCCGGTCCGGGACTTTAAGGGGAAGGCTCTTAATTTTTCCACATTTTAGAAAAATATGTTGGCTGTTGGCTTGTTGTATATGGCTTTAATTATTTTGAAGGATGTTCCCAATTCCAATTCTCTCTAGGACTTCAAAAATGAAAGCATGTTGAATTTTCTTGTCTAAAGATGTTTTAAGCATTGATTGAGATAACATGTGGTTTTTGTCTTTCAATCCATTTATATGCTTTACGACATTTATTGATTTACCTATGTGGAAACATCCCTTCATCTCTGGATAAATCCAACTTGGTCCCCGTGGATGAAACTTTTTGATGTGGCCTGTATGCAGTTTGCACGTATTTTGTCGAGAATTTTTGCACTATGTTCATTAATAAAATAGGTCTAATAGTTTCATTTTTGGTTTGTATCTTTGCCTCATTTTGGTATAGAGTGATGTTTGTTTCATAGAAGGAATTTGGGGAGATTTTCCTCCATTTCTACCTTTTGAATAATTTGACTAGTAATGGCTGTGGTCCTCTTTAAATGCCTTATAGAATTCTTCCATGTATCCATTGGGCCTGGGCTTTTTCTCGTTGGGAGGTTAATCCAAACACCAGAAATAGCCCTACTAGCTACAAGAAAACATGAAGACTAAACAAAACAATCCTAAATAGTGAATGGGCCAAGGGAAAAATAAAGAAATAAAAAAAAAAAAAAAAAAAAAAAAAAAAAAAAAAAAAAAAAAAAAAAAAAAAAAAAAAAAAAAAAAAAAAAAAAAAAAGTCCTAAGAGGGAACTTTATAGCAAACTACGTGCCCATATTAAGAAACAACAGAATTAGTACAAATAAATGACCTAACATGGAAACTCACACATTGAATCCTAAACCAACAGACAGGAAAAAGAAATAACAAAAATCCACAGTGGAAATCAATGAAATCGAAACAAAGAAACAATACAAAGATCAATGAATCAAAGAGCTAGTTCTTTGAAAGGATAAACACAATAGATAGACCTCTAGCCCAGTGAAACCAAAAAGAATGAGAGAGCAACTCCAAACCAATAAGTTAGAGCTGAAGTGGAGAGATCCACAACATATAACAACAGGTATCCAGACAATCAGATGGAATTACTTCGAAACCTTATACTTGCTAATTTGAAAAACCACGACAAAATGGAATGAATATCTGAAATTATGGAAATCACCAAGCTTAACCAAGAAGAGATTGACAGCTTAAAGAGACCAATAACTATGAGGAATTTGAAACTGTAATTTTTATTAAACCTCTCAAATAATGATTATTATTAAAATATCTAATCCAAGATGTTTTATAAATCCAAGATGTTTCTCTTTTAAAAACTTAATTGAATTTTTGGCAATTCCATCTAAGATAATTTGATGACCTTTCCTATCCATAACCACCCTTACTGCCCCAGTACAATCTAATGTGCTGTCTATATTTAGTATAGAGTTTGATTTGCGTGCCTAACTGTCCTTCAGGGGGTGACTATCCACTTTAGAACCAGTTGTAAAACCCTACCACGCATCCCATCCCTTGAGCAACTGCCTTCCCTTCCTCCTGGCAGCCATCAGTTTCCAATATTCCTTAGGTGGGGGGGTTTTTGGGTTAGGATTTCAAGGCACACTCTAGTCTATGCTGGGGATTCTGAGTGATTTTTAGTGATTTGAACTTGCAGGGGGACTTGTGCAGCTGTTACCGTTGCTGTGCGTTCATATGAGTAACTGAGCAGCTGTCTGGAAGACTCTGTTTCCATGAGGTCATCCACCACCTCGCTTCCTTACAATCTTTCCACCTTCTCTTCTGCATGTTTCTGAGGCTTGGGAGGCAGAAGTTTGACATAGGGTCTTATTCAGGGACAGTCTTCTCTTCTTGTTCAATTTACTTTGGGCAGTTGTTGGTTTCTGTTGCATCCTCTGCCTCTGTAAAGAACTTTTCTGGTGAGGAGTTGAAGATGCATTCACGTTTTATGGGAACACATCTTTCTTACAAATATTGTTCTCTTGAAGTCCACATGGAACATTTACTCAAAATCCCATATTTTGTGTGTGTGTGTTGGAGATGGAACCCAAGGGCTAAGCAGGAGCATTGTCACTGGTCTATATCCCAGACAGAAGTAGTTTTCCTGAATCTACACCCAAATATGGTAAAAACTAGGAAGTCTTCATTGTTGTGTTCTAAGGGATTCTGATAGAGTTGATCCAGGAAGATTCTTGGGAAATTTTATTCTAGACCACAATTTTCACAATGTAATCTCTGCATTGCTTTTGGCTACTATAGCACACTAGCTTTCTCAATACTGGAATGGAAAATAGGGAGAGACGAGAGAGAAGAGGAGAGGAGGAGAGAGACGAGAGGAGGGAGAGAGAGAGAGAGAGACGAGAGAGCTATATTCAGGATATTTGTATTAGAAAGCAGATCACTTTATATATTGGAGGCCAAAGAAGTTACTCTAAAATGCAAACTGATCTGCCATCAATTCATGCTGTGCGCTTATGGCCTAGCCAAACACACTCTCACACTTCTCCCTATCGCAACACTTACAGGTTACTTGCACCCTATGGCCATCAGTTGGGTTATATGATTAATGTTCAACAGCAAATCCTCACTTTCCATTTGACTGACACTACTCCCCAGCACAACAGGCTGTTCTCAGCCCACACTAGAATGAAATGGGCTCATGCGGCTAACAAACATGATGAGTTTGGAATTCTATGCAGCAGGTATGGACAAGCAACCTTTGTACTAGGGAGAGACCCCAAGTTAGTAAAACTGAGGTCTTTATTAGACCATTGCCAGTATTTGGGGGTTGATTACCTTAAGTTTGTGAAGGTTAGCAGTGATTATGTCATTATAAGTTGCAAATTAACCCACATTTGCATATTGTTAGCAAATCTTTCTGAACTAACTATTCAAGTCATAAGATTTTCCATGGAGACCTGTCTAATGAGTTTGAGTAACAAAAATAATTAATNTTCCTTCTCCGGCACTTTAATCTTCTCTTCCCTCCCATTGTCCTTCCCAAACTGTCTTCTATGTCTGCTTGTCCTGTCGTGCAACGATATTAATTGATGATGTTCAGTCAATATCTCTAATCTGACTTCAGTCTTGATGTTCAAACATGCATTTCCTTCAGTCTAGCAAATACCACACACACACACACACACACACACACACACACACACACACACCACTTAACCCTTGTGTTTCATGTCACAATTACTAATATCCTTCATCTTCAAGACTCTTCATCAGAGAGCTGTTTTACTCTCACTTTCTTTATAACACATCTGATTTCTACCTTTTACCATATTCAGGCAGAAATAATGTATGTCTGTATGACTGGGGATTACATTTGTCTGCTTGTGTTGTAAGGGTGAGCAGCTGACTATAGACACCAAAAGAACACTAAGGGTAAGAAGTATATCTGTTTCCTCTTTGTAACTTCTGTGCCTATACATGCCTGCTCTGACATGTGCCTGCCCAGTGAGTCTTTATGTATCTGATATTATTTAAATTTTCTTAAAATCTTAGAATGCTTAGTACAGATTTCCTCATAATCAGAGTAATCATAAACATTACATAGGCATACATATGTGTTATATATGAAAATTCATTATTTGAAATATGGGGGACTGGAGAGATGGCTCAGTAGGTAAGAGCACTGGATGTTCTTGCAGAGGACCCAGGTTCAATACCCAGTGGCCCAACTACCATCCATAACTCCAGTTCCAGGGAAATGTGAAGCCTTTTTCTGACCTCCAAGGGCATTGCATGACATTGGTGAACTTATAAACATATGAGCAATACACATAAAAATCTTACCATTCACTAATGCATTATCAAGTTACTTCTAATGTTAAAGAAGAAAAATGAGAAATTTTATCAAAATTCTAGAAAACAAAGACATTGCAAATCTAGCTATTCAATCATTTGAAAGTTAACTATAAGGTCAGCCTTATAGTTAACTGTGTATTTTGAACTATTGTGGACTATTAATTTAACGTGAACCTCCTACTTGTTTTTTAAAACTCCCAAAGTGCTATCTTCTACTGCATTAAAAAAAGATATATTTGCAGCCATATGTCTGTATATCCCAAATCTAATTGGCTATTAGCTCTCTCCTTGGAGGAATAACCCACGGCTGATGCCACAAGCTTACATCCTCTAATGGTTAGGAGATGTTATAAACCACACGAAGACCCTGTCATACTTAACAGAAGAAAATGTAATTCATGGATTAACATACCATCCAAACATCTGTGTCTATACCAAAGTAACCTACCATAACAATTAGTACTGTTTAAATACCTATATATCTAATTGCGTGTGCTTCATTAGTAGGATCGAAAGGCGATATATTATACTGTTAAAAAATACCATATATCTAATTGCTTGTGCTTCATCAGTAGGGACGAAGGGTTAGTGCCTGGACAAGCTGGCAGCCCATGAAGAAAACAGCCAGAATTGACTAGAGACCAAGACACAGCTCCAGAGAAAGTAGGTGTTTTGCTTCCATCCACCTGAGCCCCTTTCTAAGCCTAGGGAACAATCGGCGGAAGAGGGGCGTGGTAGAATGGGAGGTTGGATTGGGGTTAAGGGTGAAACTACACAATAGAACTGGACACTCATTTGACAATTGATTGAAACATACAAGCCCCCCTGCTGGATGTGGACCATGAGCTGTGTGGGTTGGCACAACTGCTGCAAATTGGTTTTACATGAAGGATGCTTTACTCACAAATTATCACTTATTGTTAAAAAAATGAAAACAAAACAAAAATAAAAGCAGAGAAAGATCAGAAAACTTACGGCAGAATGCATGATTTGGGATGGGTAGGGGTGGGGGGAAGGGAAGGGATGATATGCCTGAACTTGTGGAAAAAACAATTTGGGGAACGGTATGAATACACAAAGCATGCAATAAAAAGAAATTTCAAAAATCTAAAAAAAAAAGATTATATTCGTAAAATAATCTCCTGGTTACTTACTACAGAGAATAATGAGATTCAATGCACACTTTACATATCTGCAACCAGCAACTCATAGGCTGTGATTCTTTAGAGACAAGAAATTTTCTGGAAGCCAAGTGGGAGCCAGAGAGAAATGTGAGGTGGTGGTTCTGAGACTGGGATTTGCAGTCGTTTCCATTTGGATTTTGACTCTCACTTGCACAGATACAGTCTTACTCAAGTTGATTAGTAGCTCCAAACTCTTTTTTTTCATTAACAAATGAAGCTGATTATAAAATGTTTTATAAAGTTAAAAAATTAAATAAAATAATGCATAAATACTATTATTCCAGAGTAACTTTTTTTCTTCCTTTCATTGGTAGAGTTTGAACTGAAGACTCACCCATACTAGGCAGGTACTCTGAGATTGTTGACATCTCCAGGAAGAGAGACTCAAAGCATAAAATGAAACATTCTTATTGTTCTAACTGTGCAGTGGCTATTGTTGAAATTCTGAAAATCAACATCTGGAGAAGGAAGAGCTTTTTATAATAATTTAAAATCAAACACTTTATAAGTTTATATTTGAGGGAACTGAAGTCTGGAAAAAGTCTCAGGCTTATTTCCTTGCTGATGTTTACATGACATGTCTTCCAGGTGTTCAGCCAATGTTCTTTGTTCTCCACCAATATAGCCAACTACCAGCTTTATCTTATCAATAACTAGTTTGCAATGAGAAAAATCATTCTTACATTCAGGATTTATTTTCTTTGTGATTCTTTATTAGAAGAAAGAAAAATGTAGAAAATTAATAATTATTTTTGGGAACATATGTAAACATTATTATAAAATTTGAATATGTTTTGTTTTGTTCCTTGAGATGGTGTCTCAAGATATAAACCAGGGTAACCTCAAACTTTCAATGATCCTCAGACTTCTCCTTCCTGAGTGATGGGATTATAAACGTGAACAAAAATGCTTGTCAACCTTTAATTTTTCTTCCACCTGGGAGTTTGAACCCAGAGCCTTCCACAAGCTGCAAAAAAGCATTGCAAACCTAAATTCTTAGTTAGATATGTCTTTCAGCTTTATCCTCTCCATGGATGCAGTCTCTCACAATTCGCTGTCTTAACACACAACTGTCACAGTTCCTATCTGAGGCCCTTTCTCCAGCTAGCCCACTTGCCTCCTCGCTCTTAGACAATAGATTGGTATCTATTCCCAAGGGACAGTTCACTGACCTGCAGTCACTTTGCCCCTATAAAACACTTTGCTGTCAGGGTTCTGCCACTTTCAATAAATCTAAAAAATCGTCTACTAACTTTACAATGTTTTGCGTACCTGGCTATAAAATTAAAAATGATATCTCAAAGAAGTTTAATCAAATATGCAGTTAACGCAATGATCATAGTGCTTTTAACACAATTTCATCAATTAATTTGTAAGAACAGTAATATTAAATGTATTTGATTTAAGCAAGAAGAATAGCATCTATTACACTTGTAATTATATACTATGCACTTAGGGTTTTTTTCTATTTAGATTACTGCATCATTACCAAAGCAATGCATATTCATATCCCACAAGAAAATAATTGAAAGAGAATATATATTGCTTTAAATTAAACTGTGTTTATCTTTCTGCATCAAGTTTTATTCAACATTTTGTAATGATTTTTCTTGTAATTATAGTTTTAAAACCTATATAGAATTATGTAATATAGATTGCTATATATAATTTGTTCCACAATGGCTACAATATATCTATACTAAAATAAAAAATATTAATGGACTAAATTCCCCAATCAAAAGACATAGACTGGGAGATTGGATTAGGAAACAGAATCCATTGATACGCTGTCTACAAGAAACACATCTTCAAGGACAGACACCACCTTAAAGTGAAGGGATGGAAAAAAATATTCCAAGCAAATGCTACCAAAAAGAAAGCAGGTGTTGCTATTTTAATATCAGACAAAATAGACTTCAAAGTAAAAGAAATCAGAAGAGACAAAGAAGGCCATTACATTTTTATCAAAGGAACAATTCACCAAGAAGATTTCACAATTATGAATATATATGCCCCAAATTCTGGTGCACCAAACTTTATAAAGACAATTCTCCAGGACCACAAGTCACAGACTAACCACAGTACACTCATAGTGGGAGATTTCAATACCCCACAGAGTCCTTTGGATAGGTCAACAGGACAAAAAATAAACAGAGAGACATCTGAACTGAACGATATGATACACCAAATGGACCTCATAGACCTCTACCGAACATTCCATCCTAATACCAGAGAATACACTTTCTACTCAGCACCCCACGGAACATTCTCCAAAATCGACCACATCCTGGGACACAGAAGAAACCTCTACAAATACAAAAAGATTGAAATAATTTCATGCATCCTGTCAGACCACAGTGCAATGAAGCTCAACATCAACACCAGGACAAGCCCTCCTGCCTACAAGAACACATGGAGACTAAACAACACACTCTTGAATAATGAATGGGTCAAGGAAGAGATAAAGAAAGAAATAAAAACATTCCTGGAACTGAATGACAATGACAATACAACACAACAAAACTTATGGGATACCTTAAAAGCAGTCCTAAGAGGGAAATTTATAGCCCTGGGTGCCTACATTAGAAAAACAGAAAGAGCACAAGTGAATGATCTAACACTACAGCTAAAAGCACTTGAGAGGCAACAACAGATGAACCCTAAACGCAACAGACAGGAAGAAATAACAAAAATCAGAGCAGAAATCAATGAAATAGAAACAAAGAAAACAATACAAAAAATCAATGAAGCCAAAAGTTGGTTCTTTGAAAGAATAAACAAGATAGACAGACCTCTAGCCCAGTTAACAAAAAGAAAGAAGGAACAACTCCAAATCAATACAATCTGTGATGAAAAGGGAAATATCACAACGGACAAGGAAAAGATCAAGAAAATTATATGGGAATATTACAAGAACCTATATTCTACCAAGTTTGAAAATCTAGAAGAAATGGATGAATATCTGAAATCTTGGGAATCACCAAAGCTTGGCCAAGAGGAGACCAGCAGCTTAAACAGACCCATAACATATGAAGAAATAGAGGATGTAGTAAGAAGCCTCCCAACTAAAAAAAGCCCAGGCCCAGACGGTTTCACAGCAGAATTCTATAAAACATTTCAAAAAGACCTACAACCATTATTTCTGAAACTGTTTAGAAGTATACAATCAGAGGGAATTCTCCCAAATTCCTTCTATGAAGCCAACATCACTCTATTACCAAAACCAGGCAAAGATCCAACTAAAAAGGAGAATTATAGACCCATCTCCCTCATGAACACAGATGCCAAAATTCTAAACAGAATACTGGCAAATCGCATACAGACCCACATCAAGAAGATCATCCATCATGACCAAGTTGGATTCATACCAGAGATGCAGGGATGGTTCAACATACGAAAATCAATAAACATCATCAAACACATAAACGGAATCAAAGACAAAAACCACACCATCATCTCAATTGATGCTGAAAAAGCCTTTGACAAAATCCAGCATCCCTTCATGCTTAAAGTCCTAGAAGGAATTGGATTGGAGGGATCATTCCTCAATGTAATCAAAGCCATATACAGGAAACCCACAGCCAATATCATCCTAAATGGGGAAATGACGGAAACATTCCCTTTAAAGGTAGGAACTCGGCAAGGCTGCCCCCTATCACCACTCCTCTTCAATATAGTGCTTGAAACACTTGCTAGAGCAATAAGGCAAGAAAAGGATATTAAAGGAGTACTAATTGGAAAAGAGGAAGTCAAACTATCCCTATTTGCTGATGATATGATTGTTTACTTAAGAGATGCAAAAAACTCCACCAGAAAACTCCTAGAAACGATTAACAGCTTCAGCAAAGTGGCAGGATACAAAATTAACCTTAGAAAATCAATGGCCTTTCTTTACACCAAGAACAAGCAACTGGAGAAAGAATTCAAAGAGACCTTCCCACTCACAATAGCCTCAAAAACAATAAGATACCTAGGAACAAACCTAACCAAAGACACCAAAGACCTCTACAACAAAAATTTTAAACCCTTAAAGAAAGAAATTGAAGAAGACCTCAGAAGATGGAAAAACCTCCCATGCTCATGGATTGGGAAAATTAACATTGTAAAAATGTCCATTTTACCAAAACTCTTGTATAGATTTAATGCAATCCCAATCAAAATCCCCAAGAGTTTCTTCACAGGCTTGGAAACAAAAGTTCTTAAATTCATTTGGAGAAACAAAAGACCCCGAATAGCCAAATCAATCCTGAGTGAAAAGAGCTACACAGGAGGGATCTCTATACCAGATTTCAAACTATACTACAGGGCTATAGTCATAAAAACAGCCTGGTACTGGCACAAAAACAGACCTGTTGACCAATGGAACAAAACCGAAGATCCAAATCTGAGCACATACAATTTCAGCCATCTCATATTTGACAAGGGGGCCAAGAAGCCACAATGGAGAAAAGACAGCATCTTCAGCAAGTGGTGTTGGCAAAACTGGATCACCACTTGTAGAAGAATGAAATTAAACCCCTACCTCTCGCCCTGTACAAAAGTCAACTCCAGATGGATTAAAGACCTCAACGTGAAACCCCAAACTCTGAAGGTGATAGAAGAAAAAGTTGACAGCAGACTACAAGACAGAGGTGTAGGAAAAGACTTCCTAAATCAGTCAGCAGCTGCACAAGAATTAAGGTCGACAATTGACAAATGGAAACTCATTAAACTCAAAACTTTTTGTATTATAATTTCAGTCATCATCACCTGTGTGCAGAAAACCTTTGGAGTATAAGATGTTTGCACTCCATTTAGCAACTTGACTAACATTTTTTTCCTGCCAGATAACTTTGATCGATTCTCCACCTACAGTGATTTCTTGCCTTAGTCCACAGATAAAATTGGCTGAATCATCTCTCACAACAGTGTGCACAATGATATGAGAACAAGGATATTTGGCATCCAATTCACTTTAAAAGGGAAACTGTATATAGATTTTTATCAAAACATTCATTCCACTGACAACTTGGCTCACTGAAATATAGTCAATGCCTCCCATTACTGTAACTGATGTTTTATAATAACATTTATTTTATATTCATCCTAATTTTGATCAATGAGATGGAAACATGATGAAAACAGATTGCTATTATCAATGGTTTTAATTATTAAATGAGTTGTTTAGTGCATAATTATTTGTTGAATTACAGTAAGTACCTACTTTTTAGAGTATTTTTAGCAAAGTCTACCTTTTTGATTATTGTACATAAATTTCCATATTTTTCATTATATATTTGATGTGATAGACCTGCTGCTTCAATGTTGGGATTCTTAGAGGATTGCTTTGATTCACGCAGACCTTTCATTTTCTCTTTTATTATACTTCTATACAATCTATTCAAATTGTTTCATAACCTCAACTATGATGTCTAGTGTTGGGTTTTAAATTTCTACACTAGCTTACTATACTTTTGATGACTTGCGTGTTACTGCTACATGGATGTTAATTAAAATAGTTGATCAATACAAAGTAAGATTCATGAGGATGTAAAGAGCTTACTGCTTTTGCAGAGGTCAGGGTTCAGTCCTCAGCACCTTTCTGGAGGCTCACAATCTTCTGAAACTCATTTCAGGGTACCTGATGCTCTCTTCTGGCCTCTGCAGGCTGCTGCACAAACATGGTGCACATTAACTCATTCAGGAAAACAGACATCTACAATGAATTAATGAAGGAATGAGTGAATACATTAAATAAATAAATAAATAAATAAATAAATAAATAAATAAATAAATAAATGTAGAGGCTGGAGAGATGGCTCAGTTGCTAACAAGTGGTCCTTACTACTCCTGCAGAGGACCTGGGTTCAGTTCTAGCACCCACATGGTGGCTTATACTATGAGTTACCTGTAACTCAGGTTAGAGGTGATTCAAAGCCTTCTCCTGGCATCAGTGGTAAATGTACACAGATTCAGGCAAACATTCATGCACACAAAATAAAAATGAATGAAAAGTGTTTTTAAGTGAGGTTCATTTTAGTTTCATCAAAGTCATCTTCTTTGATGGAATTCTTTATTTCAGGAAATGTTACAGTAATAATAATAATAATAATGATAATACAATATCACAATAATCAGAATGTAACAATAACAATGCAATATCACAATAGTAATATAACAAGAAAAATCAGTGAACATTAAATTTCAATAATTTTAAGAGCATTTGCAACACATTTACTGTCTTTATTTTCCATATCTACTCTATAAAGTAATTATTACACCCATTTTGTAAGAAAATAAATACAAAGAATTTTATCACATCAACAAAGATGTTGTCAAAAAATAAAAAGTAGCAAAACTATGTTTTTAATCTTATCACATGGTCTCAAATGTACATCTCTAACTTTCCAAGTTAAAAAAATGGGAGTCATACCTGAGACATTCCTCATCTTCTCACCTCAAATGATTCACCAGCATCTCCCACTTTAACCTCTCAGTTATTCAATGACATCCTCATCACATCTGCTACCCTTTCATATTTCTTTTCTTTTTTTTTTTTTTTTTTTTTTTGGTCTTTTGGAGACAGGGTCTCCCTGTAGCCCCAGCTGTACTGGAACTCGCTGTGTAGACCTGGCTGGCCTTGAACTCACAAAGATCCACCTGCCTCTGCTTCCTGAGTGCTAGGTTTAAAGGTGTGCATCACCACGCCCAGCCCCCTTTCATTTTTCTACAAAACTCAGGTCTTAATGTTTAGCAAAGACATTCCTTTCTACTTTTCTAATATTTTAAGTTTCTAGGTCTCCATTATGATCAGGTGGCATTCTATTTTTCCTTTGATTAAAATTACAAAGAAGTGAAGAGAAATCCCACAGAATGAGAGGAAACCTTCACCAGTGATACATGTGACAGACCATTAACATCCAGAGTATATAAATTACTCAAAACACAAAGGAACAAGAAAACAAATGACCCACTCAGAAGATGGAGTAAAGAGCTGAACAGAGACTTCACAAATAAAGAAGTAAAGATGGCTGAGAAACCTCTTAAAAAGTGTTGAACATCATTAATAATTAAGGAAATGCAAATTAAAACCACTTTGAGATTTCATCTTACTCAGGTAAGACTGCTTATTATCAAGAAAACAAAGGATACCAATGGTGGAGAAGTTATGGGGGAAGAGGAACGCTTGTCCACTGCCAGTGGGAATGCAAACCCATACATCCCCTATGTAAAGCAGGGTGGAGAACTCTCAAAAGACTCAGAATGAGCCTACCATCTGACCCAGTCATACCACTGGAGACAAGACTGTGGAAGCATTTAACTGTATCTTTTCTCCAAGTAAATGTTATAGAAATATGGTTCAGGAAGTATATGCTCACACATCTAGACCAGAACACATTTGTGTTTATATCAGCTGTTAGAAGATCTTAGCATTTTAATGATTAGTTGGACTAGCTCTAAGTTTGAGAAAGGTGGCATAAAGGACTTATAATTTTATGAAATTAGAAAGATTCTGAATTCAGAGTCATAACTGGAAGGTGGGAAAATATGGGAAGTCAAGGAAAGAGTAGACTTTTATATTGATTTATGAATGATTATTAGAATAGGTTAAGGATGATAAATACCTGTCAGTAGCCCATAAAAATATCAAAATTTATTTCTACAGACTATACTTGCCAGGGTAAGGTGAAGAGAACAACCAGTACTTGTTAGAATCACTAAAATAACTTTAACTTCTTTTGGTTATAGCAATCTATTTGGGCTCCTATATTACGTATCTATCAAACAAACATTTTAAAATCTTTTATCACTTTTATTTTATGTGTATGAGTGCATTACCTGTTTGTGTGTATGAGCAGCCACATTGTGCAGCTCCATGAATGTCAGAATAGGGTAGCAGATCCCTTGGAACTGGAGTTATGGACAGTTGTTAGCTATCACATGAGTGCTGGGAACCAAACCCAGGTCCTCTGCAAGAGCAGTAAGTAGTTTTAACTATTGAATCATCTCTCCAGTCCCTAAACATACATTTTAATTAAAAAAATTTTTTGAGAACTTTATACATGAACTTTTTTTTTGGTCTTTTCGAGATAAGGTATCCCTGTAGCCCCAGCTGTCCTGGAACTCACTCTGTAGACCAGGCTGGTCTTGAACTCACAAAGATCAGCTTGCCTCTGCCTCCCGAGTGCTGGGATTAAAGGTATGCACCACCATGCCCAGCATACATACATGAACATTTTATTTGCTTTATTTCCATCCTTTCCAGCCTCCTCCAATGGAATTCCATTGAATTCCATCTAATGAATTCATCCTTCCCAGCCTCCTCCAACATGGACTCCCAACTTCCTCTTCTTTGATTAATATTGTTATACACACATATGTCCACACACATGTTTGTGTGTGTGTGTCTCTGTGTGTGTAATGGGTTGAGTTCAGTTAGTGGTGCTTGTATGAACATGTGTGTAGGATTGCCCACTTGGGATCAGTTAACTTCTGAGCCATATGACTCATGTTTAAGATACAAATGAAGGCATGAGTACTTAGTAGAAGAATAAACTAACCCTAAATTCAATTAATTCACTTTATTAATATTTTTCTTACTGCAAGTTTTTTCTTGAGCTAGGCACATTGGTCACTCAACAATCTAGGTTATATAATTCTAAATAATGCAGCAATAACCCAAGTCTTTGAGGCACACAAACTCCTGGCAGCATCTAAATGACAGAATCTAAATCATAGATTAAGTAATAGGCTGAGAAAAGTAAATTTTGGTAGTAGAAGAAGTGCTTGATAAATGCTTTATTTCACTGTTTACTTTTGATAGATGGCCAGGCTTTCCAATGACTTTGCTTTGACATTTATCTCACAGTCAGCCACTATTATCTTGTGACATTCTATTCCTTTCTGTTATCTTGCAACTCATAATTGCTGAGTCTTCTCCCTGAGACTTTCCTATAAATTTTGTAATTGATGGCATAACATGGAAAAACATTCAGGGAAAAATACTGTAAGGAAATGTCTTGTAAATAAACTTAAGAAATAATAGACTTAGAATAGTTCCATAGAGAATGTTTACACATACAGCCTCTAAGGGAAGCGAAGGGAATGATAACAATTTTAAATGAAAATTTCTTTAAACTACATATAATTTCATATGAAACTTTATATATTACAACAAAAGAAGACACAACAATAATATCATCATGATCATACTGTATATAACCCATTGTGTTACACAGAGAATTGGTTAAGTTGCCAGGAACTTTTAACCATTGGTATTCCTTCATTAAACATAGCTCTTATTTTCCAGGTATCATTGCATCTATGGTTATCAAAATATACAAGAAAAGGAAAATATCAGGGCATCTTATGAGAGAATGTTATTTGTATGGGCAGTTAATATTAAAGCATTTGTCCTGAACAAATAGCCAATTAATTGCACTAGCTAAACATGGACTATGTGAAAATTCATTTTTTTCTCACTTTGCAGAATAAAACATAGAAAAATTTTTAAAAAAGAAAAGCAGCCACATGACATAATGATTATTCTTTTTTATTGAAAGTTTGTGCATTTCATATATTACTTAATCAAATTAAAACCCATTCCCCCTTCCTTGTCCCCACCCTGCCAGAGCTCATGCATTCTGCCATACATCTCTTTCAACTTTTTCTCAGTCTTTTTAAAAATTTTTGATGCAGAAATTTATGGCTTTAGACAGAAGTTTACTGTTTCACTCAGTTCTTTGACCCAGTCTTTTTTGTTGTTGTTCCTTCCAATTTGTATCACTCCAAAATATGCATATACACATGCGCACATATATCGAAAATTATGACACCTGAAAATAAACTATAGGCTAATTTCAAACCATATTCATATTTTGACAGTAGAGCTGTATGTTGGTAAAGAAAAAATATTACTTTACACTCCTGCATTACATAGCAAGTTGATTAGTAACATTATATATTATCTTTACTAAATATATTTACTAATTTCTTTAATTATTAGTGACATTGAGCAATTTTAAGATGTTTCTCAGCTATCTTTACTTCTTCATTTGTGAAGTCTCTTTTCAGCTCTTTACACCATCTTTGAGTGAGTTATTTGCTTTCTTGCTCCTTTGTTTTTTGAGTAGTTTATATACTCTGGATATTAACCTCTTCTTTTCCAATTATTACTCTTAATTTCCTTTTCTTGTCTTATTGCTTTAGTGAGTGTTTCAAACACTTTATTGAAAAGGAGTTGGGCTGGGGCTGGAGAGATGGCCTAGCGGTTAAGAGCGCCGACCGACCACTCTTACAGAGGACCCGGGTTCGATCCCCAGCACCCACATGGCGGCCGAGAACCATCTGAAACTCCAATTCCAGGAGAACTCCAGTTCCAGGGGAATCCGACACCCTCTTCTGACCTCCGCGGCATTGCACGACACGGGTGCACACACCTGCATGCAGACAGTATATTCATACATATACCGAAATAAATAAAATTTAAAAAATTAAAAAAAAAAAAAAGAAAAGGAGTTGGGCTAAGAGACAGCCTTGCCAGGTTCCTGACTTTAAGGGGAATGGCTCTAATTTTTCCCCATTTAGAACTATGTTGGCTGTGGGCTTGTTGTATATGGCTTTAATTATTTTGAAGGATGTTCCTTCCAATCCAATTCTCTCTAGGACTTTAAATATGAAGGCAGGTTGAATTTTGTCAAAGATGTTTTCAGCATTAATTGAGATAACCATGTGGTTTTTGTCTTTCAATCCATTTATATGCTTTACGACATTTATTGATTTACCTATATTGAACCATCCTTGCATCTCTGGCATAAATCCAACTTGGTCACGATGGATGAACTTTTTGATGTGTGCCTGTATGCAGTTTGCAAGTATTTTGTCGAGAATTTTTGCATCTATGTTCATTAATAAAATAGGTCTATAGTTTTATTTTTGGTTGTATCTTTGCCTAGTTTTGGTATTAGAGTCATGTTGGCTTCATAGAAGGAATTTGGGAGATTTCCTCCTGTTTCTATCCTTTTGAATAATTTGACTAGTAATGGCTGTAGGTCCTCTTTAAATGCCTTATAGAATTCTTCAATGTATCCATCTGGGCCTGGGCTTTTTCTAGTTGGGAGGTTAATATTAACACCAGAAAGAGCCCTACTAGTTACAAGAACTCATATAGACTAAACAACACACTCCTGAACAATGAAGGGGGTCAAAGGAGAAATAAAGAAAGAAATAAAGCATTCCTGGAACTAAATGAAAAAGGATGATACAACACAACAAAACCCATGGGACACTTTAAAAGTAGTCCTAAGAGGGAAATTTATAGCACTAAGTGCCCATATTAAGAAAACAGAAATAGTACAAATAAATGACCTAACACTGCAACTAAAAACATTTGAATCCTAAACCCAACAGACAGGAAGAAATAACAAAAATCACAGTGGAAATCAATGAAATAGAAACAAAGAAAACAATACAAAGAATCAATGAATCAAAGAGCTGGTCCTTTGAAAGGATAAGCAAAATAGATAGACCTCTAGCCCAGATGACCAAAAGAAAGAGAGAGCAACTCCAAATCAATAAAGTTAGAGATGAAGTGGAGAGATCACAACATATAACAAAAGGATCCAGACAATCATATGGGAATACTTAGAAACCTATACTCTGCTAAATTTGAAAACCCACGAAAAATGGATGAATATCTGAAAATCATGGAAATCACCAAAGCTTAACCAAGAAGAGATTGACAGCTTAAAGAGACCAATAATATATGAGGAAATTGAAACTGTAATTTTAAAACCTCTCAAATAATGATTATTATTAAAATATCTAATCCAAGATGTTTTTTAAATCCAAGATGTTCTCTTTTAAAAAATTTAATTGAATTTTTGGCAATTTCCATATAAGATAATTTGATGACCTTTCCTATCCATAACCACCCTTACTGCCCCAGTACAATCTAATGTGCTGTCTATATTTAGTATAGAGTTTGATTTGTGTGCCTAAATGTCCTTCAGTGTGGGTGCATCCACTAGAACCAGGGTAACCTACCAAGCATCCCATCCCTGTGAGCAACTGCTTCTCCTCCTCCTGCCAGCAGCCATCAGTTTCCAAATATTCCTTAGGTTGGGTTAGGATTTCATAGGCACACTCTATGTCTATGCTGGGATTCTGAGTGATTTGAACTTGCAGGGGGACTTGTGCAGCTGTTACCGTTGCTGTGAGTTCATATGAGTAACTGAGCAGCTGTCTGGAAGACTCTGTTTCCATGAGGTCATCCACCACCTCTGCTTCTTACAATCTTTCCACCTTCTATTCTGCAATGTTTCCTGAGCCTTGGGAGGCAGAAGTTTGACATAGGTGTCTTATTCAGGGACAGTCTTCTCTTCTTGTTCAATTTACTTTGGGCAGTTGTTGGTTTCTGTGTTAGCATCATCTGCTCTGTAAAGAAACTTTTTCTGGTGAGAGTTGAAAGATGCATTCAGTTTATGGGAACAGATCTTTCTTTACAAATCATTGTTCTCTGAAGTCACATGGAACATTTACTAAAAATACCATTATTTTTGGTGGTGATGGAGATGGAACCCAAGGGCTAAGCAGGAGCATTGTCACTGGTCTATATCCCAGACAGAAGTAGTTTTCCTGAATCTACACCCAAATATGGTAAAAACTAGGAAGTCTTCATTGTTGTGTTCTAAGGGATTCTGATAGAGTTGATCCAGGAAGATTCTTGGGAAATTTTATTCTAGACCACAATTTTCACAATGTAATCTCTGCATTGCTTTTGGCTACTATAGCACACTAGCTTTCTCAATACTGGAATGGAAAGGGAGAGAGAGAGAGAGAGAGAGAGAGAGAGAGAGAGAGAGAGAGAGAGAGAGAGATATTTTCAGGATATTTGTATTAGAAAGCAGATCACTTTATATATTGGAGGCCAAAGAAGTTATTCTAAAATGCAAACTGCATGCCATCCAATTCTGCTGTGCGCTTCTGGCTCTAGCCAACACACTCTCACACTCTCCCTATCGAACACTTACATGTTACTTGCACCCTACTGGCCATTGTCAGTTGGGTATGATTAATGTTCAACAGAAAATCATCACTTTCCATTTGACTTGACACTCCTCCCCAGCACAAAGGCTGTCTCAGTCCCACACAGAAATGAAATGGCTCATGAGGCTAACAAAAATTGTGAGTTGTAGAATATCTTATGCAGCAGGTATGGACAAGCAACCTTTGTACTAGGGAGAGACCCCAAGTTAGTAAAACTGAGGTCTTTATTAGACCATTGCCAGTATTTGGGGGTTGATTACCTTAAGTTTGTGAAGGTTAGCAGTGATTATGTCATTATAAGTTGCAAATTAACCCACATTTGCATATTGTTAGCAAATCTTTCTGAACTAACTATTCAAGTCATAAGATTTTCCATGGAGACCTGTCTAATGAGTTTGAGTAACAAAAATAATTAATAAATTTGGTTTAATCATATAAACTTTTTTCCAAATCAGTTATTTTCCAGCCTCAGTGAGTATTTACCATTCTTATGTTAAGAATGGTAAATCTTTCACCTACTCTCAGTGAAACTGAAGAGGGACTTTTGTGCATGTCCTTGGGTACTGGGCATCAATGGCAAATATCTTTCAAGAATTTCTCTGCAAGTAAATGGATTGGTCTCTCCTTTGCATAAACACAAAACCAACAACTTCATCCTACACCCTCTGATTCTTCTTGGCATTAAAGTGCCTCACATATTAGTATGCATCTAGCTTAAGTGTGCATACTGGATATCTCAGATAGTAAGAAGTTCCCAAATTTTTCATAAGCCTCAAATCTACAAATTCTAGGCATTATACTCCAGATATAATTTTGAACTGTGGACAGTAAACTCTAGATCATTCCATATGTATGGTCTCTTCTTGCTGAATTTTTAGTGCAGTAACCAGAAAGTAAAGTCATCATTCTCTTCTGTAAGAACTGTACCTGACTATTTGCTCCTCTTCCCTGCCTTTCCAGAGGCATTCCCATATCTGTTTCTTCACAGTAGCAAAGAATAGATCATCTGCCATCTACTTTGACCCTTTCATTTACAGTATTACAATAGATAATTTCACTTGGCAACATTTTGAGTAATGTCATGATATTACTATGACACTTTCATAACTATGCCATAGTTAGATGTGGATTCATTACACTGTTAAATTTAGACAGTGCAGGAGAGTGATTAGGATCAGTTTTACTTATAAATATGGGCAAGGAAGATGCAATGGTGTCTTCCGCCTACTAGATATGAGCAATGCAGTGTACGTGTTCACTTTTTCTCTATAGTGTTCCATAAAGAACAGCCCTGGGAGGATGCATGTAATAAAAATATGGAAGGAGAAGAGCTTTCTGTGATTTGGTGTGATTAGCCATTAGCTCCTGGGAAGGGCGGGAGGGATTACTGTCCAGTGATATAATGATGTTGAACAGATAACCCTGAGAGAATGAAGAGGAATACAAATATTTAACAGTTCCAGAAATACAGGAAAGGTCTCAGAATATATCGCATGAATATTCCATGAAATTGCTTGATTCTGTGGTTCTAGAAAACACTTTGCTTTTATGGTAAATATGATAAATATATTATGAGGAACAATATAAAAATGAAAAAAAAAAACTAGAAATGTTGAAAATACCCAAGAGAAAAATGAGTTACAAAATAAATAACATATAGCAGGATTATAAGAATTAACCCATCTCTAGAGAAAACATTGTAGAAAAAAATTTCTTGTAGTATTTAAGGAATAACAGACAATAGGATCATTCTGAAAATAAGAAGTGTTTACAGAACAGTGAGCTATGTTGGAGAACTGCCTCATGGAAAGATTTATAAAACGGATTATTACTTATGTATGATAATAGGAAATTTTTTTTAATTTTTAATTTTTTTATTTTTATTTTGTTTATTATTATTATTATTTTTTTTGTCTTATTGAGACAGGGTCTCCCTGTAGCCCCAGCTGTCCTGGAACTCATTCTGTAGACCAGGTTGGCCTTGAACTCACAAAGATCCACCTGCCTCTGCCTCCCAAGTGCTAGGCTTAAAGGCATGAGCCACCACGCCTGGCAATTTTTTATTTATTATTATTATTTTTGTATGTGTATGAATGTACTGTCTGCATGTAGGTTTGTGCACCCGTGTCATGCAACCACGAACTCTTAACGTGCTGAGTCAATCTCTCTAGCCCTAATTTTTATTTAGATATTTTTTTTTTTTTTTACTTTTAAAAAATCATGGAAAGCAGTTGGGAAAACTGCCAGTTGTTCCCCAGCACTAATAAACAAAACACTCACAAATCTTCTAAAGTGGGGGACTGGCAGAGATGGCTCAGTGTTAAGAGTACCGGCTGCTCTTAACCAGGAACAAAGTTCAACCCAGCACCCAAACAAACAATCAAATAAAACCATCAAACCTCGCAGTTCCAGGAGGTCTTGCCAACCCTCTTGTGACCTCCTCAGGGGAAAACTACCATATACAAAAATCCAAACATAATAAAATCTTTAAAAAATAAAAAGTTGTAAAAAAAAACTAAAGTGGGATTTCACTCTCCTCATTCAACAGTATCTATATAGACCGCTAATGGATGACTTGTATGTGCAGGGACTGATGTTTGTTCTGGGTAGGAAAGAGCCCAGAGCCTTCAGAGTGGAGAAGAACACATGAGGGCCCAATAAAAGTTAGAGGTTGGTCAGGGAGGGCCCTAGAGGCCCTGAGAACAACACAAAAACTGTCTGCCACGTTTGCTCTTTGGTTGCCGCCACCAGGACCAGTAAGACACCTATTGTTGAATGTGTCAGACACTTTGGTGGGAACATAAAAAATTCAAACTGGAACGGGAAACTTCCTCCTTGCTGGCCTTCATATGCCGAAGGTGTTATTCAGTCTGCTAGAGAAGAAAGGTTATTGTTCTAATTACTTCATCAATTGCAGAGCGGGCATGGTGGCACACACACACCTTTGATCCCAGCACTTGGGAGGCAAGGCGGCAGGCCGGATCTCTGTGAGTGTCAAGGCCAGACCTCCCAAGCCAGCTGGGACAAAGGGAGACCCTGTCGCAAACAATACAACAAAAAAAAAAACAAAAAAAAACGACCAATTACTCTTCAATTGCTACGACCAAACACTACTCGACAAACCAACTGGAGGGATTAAAGGGTTTGTGATTTCTCACAGAGTCTCTTGGTTTACATTTCCATCAGTTCCCATCACCTAGGGACCGAGCTCTATGGAAAACTCAGGCAGAACCTTGAGAAACAGGTAGCCGAGCAACAGGTCATGGAGCAACGTTCTGATTGGCTTGCTTTCTGCCCATTGCCCAGCCGTTTTTTGTTGTTGTTTTGCTTTTTGAGAAACAGTGTCTCCATGTAAGCTCCAGCTGGTTCTGGAACTCAATATGTAGACCAGGCTAGTCCTTAACTTCACAAAGATCCTACCTGCCATCTTGCCTCCCAATTGCTATGATTTAGGCGTGGGATACCATGCCCGACAGCGCACCAGCCTGCTTTCTTATACATGCACATAACAACCTGCCCGGGGTGGCACCAACCCATAGCTAAGGCCTCTGTACATATAACAATAAAGACAATACTCACAACATAGGCCACACGGGCCCGTCCAATTGGATCCAATTCCCCAGTTTGAGGCCTCCCATCAACCCAGTTGTGTCAATTTACACTAAGCTATCCAGACACATGTTATCAATGGTTTTACAAACCAGCACTGGTACATCTACAATGCTACAAATACTACTAGCTCTTCCTTCCAGCAAGATTTGCACTCAGATTACAAATAGTGGCATTAATGTTATGGGCTAAACCAACCATTGTTGCTGGCTGGATTGGGGGACTCCTCCACAGTAGGGAGTCCATGCCTTTGTAATACTGTAAAACTTGGTCCAAAAGCTTTACATCTGGGGGAGGTCATAATCCCTAGGTGAAAAAACCTTAATCACTACTCTAGATATGGTTGCTCACATGGACACTGGTAAAACTGGCTTCTAAATCATTTATGGTTTGATTAATCTTAAGATTAGTGTTGCTGGCGCGCCTTTGGGTTTAAAGACAGCTTTTTTTTGCAGTGGGCAGCGTTAATGTAGAAACGTCAGGGATCTGGTACAAAAATGCTGAGAATGAGTGGCTGTTGAATACTCAGCCCTACAACTTGACCTTACGCAAGTACAAAAAATCATTTCCGCTCCACTAAATCCCTACTCCCCAAACGCATGGAACATCAGAAGGAAGTCAGGAAGCCAGAAAGAGATGTAAAAAAGCCAGGGGCTGGAGAGATGACCTATATCGGTTAAAGAGGCTGACTGACATTCATTGCAGAGGAACCTGGGTTCCATATCCCAGCAACCACATGCTGCTAAGAACATCTTTAAGATCGCTTTGGCGACAGCCTATACACACTTGTTCTGGAGCCTCGCTGGCATGCAACAACACAAGAGAATGAAAAAACACCTACATAACACAATTGCAGAACATACACTCAGACAATAAATTTAAAATGTTAATTATGATAATAAAACTAAACACACCTAGAAGCTGCCTCTAGTGTTTATAAGTTAGCCATGATCAAATGTAAAGACATATGCAGCCAGAGAGGAAGTGGCACAGCAGGCTAAGAGCACTTACCTCTTGAAGAGGACCACGGTTCAGTCCCACTGTCCCACATGGCAACCTCAAAACTGTCTGTAACAACCCAGCGCCAGGGAAATCAGATGGTGTCCTTCTAGATGCCACTGGTCAAACAACCACACACAACGGTGTAGTATATATATGTATATTACGCTAAAACATCATACACATTAAATAATTAAAACATATAAAAGGAAAACAAAGTGAAAGATCTAGAGCTTGGAGAGATGCCTCATTGTGGTAAGAAGAGCACATGGTGTTCTTCTAGAGACCTAAGTTTCAATTCCCAAGCACCCCACATTAGGTAGTCACAACTACCTGCAAAACTTCCAGATTCCCGGGCTCGAACCTGCTCCTTCTGGCTTTCACAGCATCCCCTGGCCCCCCACATTGCTTATAAATAAATGATAAAATTTAAAAAAATGGCGGTGGGATGGAGAATGGATTTCAGTGGTTAGACCCACTGAATGGCTACTGCCAGAGGACCCAGATTTATGAATCCCAAGCACCATTGAATGCTAACAAACATCTGTCAAACTCCAGTTCAGGGACCCAATGCCTGCTATTATGACCTCTCTAAGACCATTGTACAAAGAAGGTGCACTTTTTTTTCTCATCAAGTCACCACTAACATTAATAAAATAAATCTAGATAAAAAAATTGGTAAGAATCTGAGACATGGCTTATGCCAGCAGCTGCTGCAGACTGAGGGCCTCCTTTTCAGGTATAGTCTACTGTTTTGCAGGCCAGGTAAGACACTAAGTAGGATTAGAGTGACTTCTGAGCCACGGAACTGGTGGCCCATACCCGTTAATCTAGCTACTTGGGGAGGCCCAGAGGCAGGCCGATCTTTTCAGGACAGATCTGGTGACTTATAGGGAGACCTGTCTCGAAAAAAACAAAACACAAAAAACAAGAGTGACTCTGGGGGCTAGAGATGGTCTAGCATGTTAAGGCATCCATACTGCTCTTGCAGAGACCCTGGGTTCCATTCCCAGTACCACATGGCGGCTCAAGAACCTGCCTTAGCCTGGCTGTGTACACACGCCTTTGATCCCAGCTCTCTGGAGGCAGAGCGGCCAGGCAGATCCTGTGAGTCAAGGCCAGAACTGGTCTACAGAGTGAGCTTCAGGCCAGCTGGGGCTACAGGGGAGAACACTGTCTCAAAAAAAAAAGAAAAAAAAAAAAAAAAAAAGAGTGACTTCTGCCTCATTAGGTAGAGTTAGGAAACAGGTGCCATAATAGAGGGCGGCTGTAAAAATTTGTAAGGGTTTTTCATTTCTTGATAATTTTTATTTGATCCCCTTATTATTTATTACTGGCCCTCACCAATTGAGATCCTCCTGCCTTAGCCTTCTGATGCTAGATATTATCAGGCATGCACACCATGAACCATCTGTCTCTTTGTAAAATATTCTGAAACATGGTGTGTTTGCTGTGGGTTCTTTGAAGGCTCACTAACTTTCAACTTTTCACCAGCTTTTCTTTCAAATGGCTGCATGGGTACAGTGTAATGCTTCTTATCATCTATTCCTAATTTGGGGGACCTCTAAAGGACCAAGTTTCAGTACATTTTAACATCATCAGTTCCCTAGAAGAAGTGCCAAGTAGGTTGATGGATCTTTCATTCAAACCCAAATAAAGTTAAGATGTGGGGCTGGGATGTACCTCAGTGGTAAGAGTACTGCTTTAACATGCTTTGGGCCCTGAGTTCAATTCTCAGAAAGAAAATATTCCAGGCATGGTGTGGTGCCATGCATGCTTTAATCCCAGCACTTGGGGAGGCCAGAGGCGGCAGATCTCTATGAGTCAAGGCCAGCCTGGTCACAGAGGAGTTCCAGGCACAGCTGGGGCTACAGGGAGCACCCTATCTCAAAAGGACACAAAAAAAAAAAAAAAAAAAAAAAAAAGTTGAAGGGTTGAGAGTTAGCTCAGTGTTAAGAGATATGGTTGCTGCTTGAGAAGACACCGAGTACAGTTCCTAACCCCCAACAATATTGCTAACATCCATCCCTACTACGCCAGTTCCAGGAGATTTGATGACCTCTTCTGGCCTCTGCAGGCATGCATTCGTACGGCTGACCATGTATTTCTTACAGGTTGGTCTCAAGAGAATGTGTATGGATGTCCTTGACATAGTAAGGACTCATAGAATGATACTATCCTGAAGTTTCTAAAAGTTTTTCTTCTGCTTCACTGAATCATCGCACTACTTTCTTTTTGACTTAAATGCAACCTACCTCGCCTTCAGAGGTAATCTGTCTTCCTGTAAGGTAGAAAATTGCTCTTGGATCCACCCACATATATCACATCAAAGCATGGGGATGAAGGAAGGAAGTTTGGAAAATTAATTACCCGATTGAAGGTGCATTCCGGAGGTGCCCAATGTCCAATACCTTCATAGTCAGTTCCAAGCTATTCCATCTATGAGATTGCTTTTAGTAGGGCCCTAGGTTTGATTCATCCCAGCTCCCACATGGTGTTGCATTTTCCACTGCGGGTGTTGGAGGGTGAGTGGGTGGGTGGGGTGGAAGCTCCAGGTTTTCAGATGGGTGCAGCTGTTTTATCGCCCATTCCTCTTCTCTTTGCTGCCATCTACTGGCAAGTTAATGGAAGGCTGCCTTGGTTCTTTCTTTTTTTTTTTTTGTCTTTTTGAGACAGGGTTTCCCTGTAAGCCCCAGCTTGTCCTGGAATCCTCTGTAGGACCAGTCTGGCTTGAACTCACAAAGATCACCTGCCTTCTACCTCCCAAGTGCTAGGATTAAAGGCGTGCGCCACCACGCCCGGCCCGGAAGGCTGCACCTTCTAATCAAACCTTGCTATCATTCTAGAGAATGCTATTGTTCATGAAGAGAATTCATTCTAAAGGAATTGAGCCATTTCCCTTCATTAGATAATCCCCTAAGGCTGGTGAGACGGGCTCTGGCAAGCAGCGGCACAGATGGAGGAATGGCATCTTGTAGATCTTGGTATATTCGCTATCCATATATAATAAATGATCGCAAACTTCAGGAGTTTCAAATAAGCACATATGTTTATTTTAAATTTAACTTTTTTTTATTTAATTTTTATTTATTTTGTATATGTTGAGTGTTACTGGCTGCATGTAGGTTTGTGCACACCGTGTCGTGCAATGC
This sequence comes from Rhizomys pruinosus, assembly GCA_009823505.1. NCBI lineage: Eukaryota > Metazoa > Chordata > Mammalia > Rodentia > Spalacidae > Rhizomys > Rhizomys pruinosus. Next base: position 527,908 of record VZQC01014185.1, on the reverse strand, counting down.
CGCGGAGGTAGAAGAGGGTTCGGATTCCCCTGGACTGGAGTTCTCGGAGATGGGAGTTTCAGACTGTTCTCGCCTCCATGTGGGTGCTGGGGACGAACCTGGGTCCTCTTTAAGAGCTGGTCAGCGCTCTCAACGCAGGCCATCTCTCCAGCCCCGTAAATTTAACTTTTTTTAATTTTTTATTTATTTCATATGTGTATGAATGTACTAGTCTGGATGTAGGTCTGTGCACCCTGTCGTGCAATGGTGAGGAGGTCAGAAGAGGGTTCAGATTCCCCTGGAACTGGAGTTGAAAGATTGTTCTCAGCCAGCCGCCATGTGGGTGCTGGGGATGGAACCCGGTCTCTGCAGAGCAGTCGGCCTCTAACCGCTAGGCCATCTCTCCAGCCCCATTTTTAATTTTTTTTTTTTTTTTTTTTTGTTTTTTGAGACAAGAGGTCTCCCTGTAGCCCCAGCTGTCGGACTCCACTCGTGTAGACCAGGTTGGCCTGAACCACAAGATCTGCATGCCTCTGCCTCCCAAGTGCTAGATTAAAGGCTGTGCGCCACCACGCCCGGCCCATTTTAATTTTATATCATGTCTGTGGATTTAGAAACTTTGTTACCAGCAAGATACTGTCAATGATGCACACAACTTAGGCTCAACTACTCTGGAGGCCGAGACAATGCTAGTTACTTGAACTAACAAGTTGTGAGACCAGCTTAGGACAACCAGTTGGTCTGTGTCTAGATGAGAGAGAGAGAGAGAGAGAGGAGAGAGAGACGATAGGAGAGAGAGAGAGAGAGAGAGAGAGGTGGACGAGAGGAGGAGAGATGAATTGTGCTGTCCTATGAAATTTGCAGCTATTCAGGTGGTTGCTTATGAGGCTACGGTCAGATGAGGGCCTGACTGTGTCTGGAGGAGGCCCACTCACCTAGGGACTGGGAACTCGGTGCTGGCTGTGGGTGTAAGGATTGCCTCCGCTTCTGTCCAATGGGCCTCTCCACATAAGACTGCTTTAGTTACTTCATCACATGGTGGCTGGCTGGCTTCCCCCAGAGCAGGTGCTCTAAGGTTACGCCACTAACATTTGCACAGTATCCTGTCCATCCCATAGACTAACTTTACTCACTGTGGAAGACTCGACAGATAAGCTTGGAGGCTAGCCCCTTTGCTTATACACAATTTTCACAATGTTCCATCAATTGCTCTAACATTCTAATGAGTTATTGTCCTTAGTGGTTTGTTGTTTTGTTTCCTTGAGACAAGTCTTTATATTGGAGTCCAGACTGGCCTGACCTGGAACTTGTGGCAATCATCCTGTCTCAATCTTCCCCTAGTGCTAGGATACAGAGTGTGAGACTGTGCCAGACTCAGAGTGTACCCTGTGTGACTTTTCCTGGGGGAGCTTATTTCTATTCGACCTCGGATAGAATAACAATAGAACAAAGAAGAAAATTGAATTCCACCCAAATCTAGCTTGCAAAACAATGAGTTTAATTGATGTCAAGGAGCAATCTTATAGGCAACTACGTTGCTGAAGTAGATTCTTTCTCCAGCCAGCCAGCAGTTGTTAACTACTGCTTATATATCCTCTGGGAGAAGACCTCATGAGACCTCATGGAGAAGGCCATGAGGGGATGTTAGTGTACATGATCTTGTGAGTGTCTCATGCATTATCACAGCTCGTTTGATTTTAAGATGGAAATGGCTATGTCATGATTAGAAGATAAAGTTCCACAAAAAAATAGAAAATGATAGAAAAAAGGAATGATGCATCGGTTTCATTTTATTTTACCCCCCCAAATAACACTACAAGGTAAGTGCTCTTTCTTTTTGTTGTGGTTGTTGTCCTTTTGAGATAAGTCTCCCTATTAGTCCTCCGCTGACCTGGAAACATAATGGAACGCAGGCTGGCGCTGGCTTTCATGGGAGATCTGCCTGCCTTTGCCTCCCAAATGCTGGGCCTAAAGTGTGTGCACCATTAGGCCTGATGAAGGTAGGTATTCTTGGTATCCATTTCCTCTAATGAGGAAATGAAAAACTGGGGAAGCTAGTGATCTGAACTCAAATTAATCTTACTCTGAGGCCTTATTTATTTAGTTACTTACTTAATTTTTTTGTCTTTTTGGAGAACGGGTCTCCCATTTAATACCAAGCTGTCCTAGAGCTCACTCTGTATGACCATGCCAGCCTTGTAAACTCACAGAAGATTGTGAGCCTCTGCCTCTGTCTCTGCCTGGAGTGCTGGATTAAAGGCTCTTTCTTGAAACTTAAACAGTGGGGAATTCTGCTGAAAGTCCCCTAAATTGTGTTCCCATCACTGTCTGTCTCGAGATTTCAAGCAACACATTTTGTCTGACCAATGTTTTTCTAGCAGCCAGCTTCTAGGATGGTCCCAATGCTCTCCCTCCTGCTAGTTACAGCCTTGAAGTCCTCTCCCACACTCTACCAGGATTTGTTTGCATGACCGACAGTATATGGAGGAGCCATCCTGTGTTGCTCCTGAGACCTGGCTACAGTTGGCACTGTGGCATCCTTCTTGGCCACTCTCACTCCCGGATCACTTGGTATGGCTGTCAGTTGCTATGCTGTGAACAGTCCTACAGAAAGACCTTGATGGAACACAACTAAAGCCTCTTTTCATCAGGTACAAGTGTCTGCTTGTCAGTATATACCGTCTCCCACTCAAGCTTCTAAATGATATATATAAAATAAAAGGCAAGCCAGGGGTAGTGGAGCATGCATTTTACTCCAGCACAGAGGCAGACAGATCTATGTGAGTTCAAGGCCAGCCTGGTCTACATAGTGAGTTCTAGGACACCCAGGGCTACAAGGAGACACTGTGTCAAAAAGAACCAAAACACAGCCAGCTGTTGTGGTGCACACCTTTAATCCCAGCACTGGGATATAGAGTCAAGGCAATCTACTGTGAGTTCAAGGGAAGCCTGGTGTACAGAGTGAGCTTCAGGCCCACTGGGACTAAGGGAACCCTGTCGCAAAAAGACAAAAAAAAAAAAAGACCAAAACAACAACAACAACACCGAAACGAAATAAAAGGCAAAACAATTGATAGTGAATTAAATTTATTTTTCTGCTTATTATGTTCATCTAACCCTGGAGATTGAACCTGTGAGGAAATTACAAAACATTATGGAAGTAGAAATTTGCCCCCGCTCCTTAAATAAGCTTTGTTTGGAATGTTCATTTGGGTTTCATTGTTTTATTACTTATATTAATTGTAAATATGTAGGTTGCACAGTGCAATACTATATGTCCATACAGTGTTAAGGATCAAACCACAGTTGTTAGCATTTTCATCTCTTTAAACATTTTTTTCGTTTGGAAATTAAAGAGCATTCCTATTTCTTAGTTCTATATTTGTCTCTCCAGCAAAGGGCAATAATTGATCTGAAGCTTCTGTAAAACATGTAGATTTATATTTTTAGTCATACCCAGATTCACAAAGGTCTTTTTCAAATTAATTTAGGAGGGAGGCAGAGGCAGTGGATCTCTGTGAGTTCAAGAGGCCAGCTGAATCGACAGAGCTAGCTCCAGGCCAGCGGGGACTAAGGGAGACCACTGGCTAAAAAGACAAAAAAAAAAAAAAAAAAAAGGGAATCAAATTAATTTAGGAGCTGGAGAGATGAACTTAGCAGTTGAGAGCACTGGCTGTTCTTGCCAGAGGGCCCAGGTTCGATCACCAGCAACCACATGGAGGCTAACAACTGCCCATAAACTCCAGTTCCAGGGATCCAAACCCCTCTTCTGCGACAAAACTTCTTCTGACCTCTGATGGCACTGAACAACACAGGTGCACTTAGAGACATGTAGGCAATACACTCTTATAACACATAAAGTAAAAATAAATTTAATTTAATATGTTTATATTGAGTGCTTTTAGTCCTGTCCATAAATGTTCCTTGGTTTCATGCAGTGCTCATAAAGGTCAAAAGAGGGGGCCAGATCTGGAACTGTAGTTACAGAAATGATTTAGTTAGTAGGTGGGTGCTGGAACTGAACGTGGGTCTTCTGGAAAAAGTAAGGGCTTTTAATTAACGCCTGAGCTAGCCTCTCCAGCCCTCACAAAGGGTTTTCATTTATTTTATTTTTTTCTATTAGTTTTTTGTGGATTATTTGTTTGTTTTGTTTGGTTTGTTTTTTGAGACAGAGCCTACTATGTAGCTCTGGCGGGCCTGGAACTCCTCGTCTTTTTGCCACAAGCTGGCCTGGATCTCACAGAGATCTACCTGTCTCGGCTCCAAGTGCTGAGATTCAAAGACGCAACCACCACACTGGCCTACAAAGGTCTTCTAACTGAAATAATTTGCTAAGGATATTTGGTATAGTTGCTTGATAAGACTGTTTTCCCACCAGATTATAGAAGATACTGAAAAGTTCTCCTTAGCAAAATGATTTATATCTTAATTAGTCAACAGAGCTGGGGTCTGATAGAACAGGCTAGCACAAGTGCCAGCACTCAGGAGGCTGAGGCAGGAGGATTCCAAGTTTCATCCTTATTCTAACAATGAAGTCAGGCCAGCCTGTACAAAACCAAACCTGGTCAAAAAAAAAAAAAAAAAAAAAAAAAGAGGTTGTCACCCCACCAAAGGGCTGGTCTCTTTCTCTAAGATTGAAAGCAAATGTGAAAGTTAGGAATCTTGAAACCTTAGCCGGGCATGGCAAGTGGGACAATGCAATTTAGTCCAGCACACTGGGAGGCAGAGGCATGCAGATCGCTGTGAGTAAGCCCAGCCCTGGTCCCCTACAAGTGCAGTTCCAGGCCATCTGGGGCCACAGGGAGACCCTGGTCTGAAAAACTAAAAACAAAACAAAAACAAAACAAAACAAAAACAAAACAGAATTTGAACCAATGACTCCTGACAGGTTCTTGTCTTTGAAGTCAGGGTCCACGACTGTAATGTAATATGATAACATATGGAATCTCTTTACGCTCGGCGTGGTGGCGCTTGCCTTTTATCCTAGCACTCATGAGGCAGAAGCAGGCGGATCTTTGTGGTGGGTCAGACATCCTGGTCTACAGAGTGAGGTCAGAACAGCTGGGGCTACAGGGAGACCCCTATCCCATCAAAAAGACCAAAAGAAAAAAAAAAGAATCTCATTTACAAATCCCAGACTGGCCTGAGCTGATGAGAGCAAGCACTTAGGCATGCGGAAGACATTCAAAGACTTGGTACAGAGTAAATAAATCNGAGTAGTGGTTGCTCATGCAGAGGACCTGGATTCAGATCCCACTACCATATGGCAGCCCATAACCATCTATAACTCCACTTCCAGGGGATCTAATACCCTCGTCTGGCTTCCACAGGTACTAGGCACACATGTTGTACACAGACATACATGTAGGAAAAAACATCCATACACAAAAATATAAAAATAAATACATGGCTGGGCATGGTGGCATATGCCTTTAATCCCAGCATTCGGGAGGCAGAGGTAGGTGCATCTCTGTGAGTTCAAGGCCGGCCTGGTCTACAGAGCAAGCTCCAGGCCAGCTAGGACAAAGGGAGACCCTGTCCCAAAAAAAAGACCAGCCGGGCGTGGTGGTGCACGCCTTTAATCCTAGCACTCAGGAGGCAGAGGCAGGTGGATCTCTGAGTTCAAGGCCAGCCTGGTCTACAGAGTGAGCTCCAGGCTAGCTGGTACTAAAGGGAGACCCTGTCTCAAGAAATAAAAAAAAAATTTATTATTTTTATTGTATGTGTGTAAGTGTATTGCTTGCACCCATATTGTGCAGTGCCCTTGGAGGTCCTCTGAGGGCATCAGATCCTGTGGAACCGGAATTACAGACAGTAGTTAGCTGCTGTGTGGGTGCTGGGAATCAAACCTGGGTCCTCCGAAAGAGCAGCGAGTGCTCTTACCCACTGAGCAATCTCTCCAGCCGCCCGCGCCCCCCCCCCAAAGAATTGTTCAGGGCTGGGATATACTTTAGTTGACAGAGTACTTGCTTTGCATGCACAGGACCCTGGATTCAATCCCCAGGATCGCATAAATTGGGCATGATGGCACATGCCTAGAATCCCAGCACACAGATGTGGAGGAAGAAGAATTAAAAAGTTTAAGGTCAGGGGGCTGGAGAGATGGCCTAGTGGTTAAGAGCGCCGACTGCTCTTGCAGAGGACCCGGGTTCGATCCCCAGCACCCACATGGCGGCTGAGAACCGTCTGTAACTCCAATTCCAGGAGAACTCCAGTTCCAGGGGAATCCGAGACCCTCTTCTGACCTCCGCGGCATTGCGCGTCACAGGTACACAGACCTACATGCAGACAGTACGCTCATACACATACAAAAATAAATAAAAATTAAAAAAAAAAGTGAAACTTTCATCTCACCACTAGGAGGTCATAGACAGGTGGATCCATGGAGGCTGCTGTCCAGCCCATCTAACAAACCTATGAGATCCAAGTTCAGTAAGAGACACTGTCTCAAAAATTAAGGTGATAAGCTGAGCATGGTGGTGCACACTTTTAATTCCAACACTTGTAAGGCAAAGAGGCTGGCAGATATGTATGAGATGGGGGACAGGCTGCTCTTCATAGCAAGTTCCAGGTCAGCCAGGGTACAGGGAGACCCTGTCTCAAAAAATAAAACAAACAAATAAAAAAGGTGATGAGTAATTAAGAAAGACATCCAACACTGACTTCTGGGCACTACATGTACCTGGACACATGTGCATCTGCATTCTCATATATACCCTATGATAAATATATATACATATTGGGACTGGAGAGATGGCCTAGTGGTTAAGAGCGCTGACTACTCTTGCAGAGGACTCGGGTTCCATCCCCAGCACCCACATGGCGGCTGAAAACCATCTTTAACTCCAGATCCAGGGGAATCTGATGCCCTCTTCTGACCTCCACAGCACTGCACGACCTGGGTGCACAGACTTACATGCAGACAGTACATTCATACACATTCAGAAATAAATAAAATAAAATAAAATAACTTAAAAAATATACATATATACGAGCACACACAGGGTTTTATTTCTGTGGGAAGATCATATGTGATTTTGTATTGTTCAATTTGACATTAAATATTATTAAGTCAGCTCAGAAGCTTTCTTTGTGTACAGATAATTAATAACAACAAGTTGAAATTTTATCAGGCACCACTTTCACAAGATGAAATCCACTCTCAGAGAAATTAGAATACTGCTCCATGCAAATCATAGACACAATGATGTTGTTATGTGTTCTTTTAGTATTAAAATTATACTTAACATGTGGTTACATAGAAAAGAGACTACTAAATAAATACTGAAACAGCTGTTGGAGAATGTACTTTGGGCTGGGTTGTAGCCCAATGGTAGAGCACCTCAACAAGCACAAGGCCTTGGGTTTGATGCCCAGCACTGAAATAAAACAAACAAAATAAATAACTTCCAAATGTCCATGTTGATAAGCTTATGACAGTTATGCTGCTGTAACATGGAATATTTGTGAAATAGCAATTTAAGGCCTGTTTTCAAAAAGGCGGGGTATGACTCATATAAGAACACCATCAGCCTTGCTTTGTGTTCTCACTTTGCAGAAAAAAGGTAACTTTTTCCATTCAGAAGAGATAGTGTGGTAAAAACTGAGAGACCATTCACTTAACAAAGTCCATAGCAAACACTGAAAATTAGTTCTCCTCCAAGGATGAAATCCACCCCCAGTTAGAGATATACTTCAGACTGATTCATGATGACAGAATCACCTCCAGTGATGAGAGTCTTTCACTTTTCTGATTCAGGAGCCAAACTCTACCAAATCAGGCACTCTTCATCATTAGGTATTTGTGTTCTAGGTAACCACCATCTTATCATCCTACTGCATATGATCTACAGTGAAAACACTATCCCCAAGTAAAACACTATTACTTTGTGTATTAGTCACTTTTCTGTTGCTGTGATAAAACACCATGACCAAGGGAACTTACCAAAGGAAGAGTTTATTTGAGCTTATGATTGATGGTTCCAGGGAATCAGAGTCCATTGTGGTGGGAGGCATGGTGGCCAGGGTTGGAGCAGCAAGCTGAGGGTCACATTTCGCAATGATCACAGGAAGCAGAGAGAGAGACTGGAGACAGCAAGGCTTGTTAAACTCACTAAGCCTGCCCCCAATGACATACTTCCTCCAGCACAGCCACACCTTCTAAGACCTCCAAGAACAGTGCCACCAACTGGGGACAAAATATCTGAATATTTAAAGTCCATGGGGGACATTCTCACTCAAACCACCTTGCTTCTAAGAGGCATGTGCAAGTGGGTATGCAGGGAGCCAATCTAACAGTATTCTGTCTGACTACAAATGAGAAATAAAACTAAAGGAAATTGGAACAAAGAAACTAGTGGAATACTAGAAGAAAGACTACATGCTCCTGATGGTGTGTACTAGATGTAACAGACTGTAGAGACCCATTTAGCAGAAAACACGTTCTGTTCCAGTTTGATAAATACTTGGGGCTTTCTACATTACAGATCTCTGCCTCTACTGTCTTCTATACATATGTTTTTAATAATACAATTCTTCAAATATCAATGATTTTCATCCTACACTACATAAACCAATAACACTCAAAACTAATATATTTTTCTAACAGTGCTAGAATCTATTTCTACATTTTCCAGACAAATGATATACTATTAAAGTTATTCATAAGTTATGCATCTGATGTTTAATGTTATCATTAGTCACCATATAAAAGAGTGGAATATTTTATAGTTAAGTCCCTACCATTTGTCCTACGCCCAAATTCATTTTTCTTGTGCACAAAATTCTACTGAGCAAGCAAAATCAATACAGATAATATTATGTCCATAAACTAAGCAAATCAGTTGAGACAAAATAATAAGAGTCAAAACTTTGCCAGGTTTTTAATTTGTTTCTTTCCGAGTAACAGCATGGGTAATGCTTAATGTGCATTCTCAAAGAGTGGGGCTGCTTGGTCGCACTACATTAAACATTTATAAATTCATCACTTAGCACTTAAAACATTCATTTATATTTTCTTACATGGAATTATCATGCATTTAGCTTTTATTCATTTAAAAATGTTCCACTACGTTAAGTCTTCAAAGGGATTTCCAAAGAGTTCAATTACTTCTTCTAACTGTGGCTTTTCTCTTGTTTTGGAAAAGGGCCAGGTTCCCAGTCTTTGCACTTTCGCTCCTACTCTCTACATCCACTTGTTCCAGGGGTAGTGAAAGGAGGTTTTCTTTCATGACTGCCTCAACAGAGAGGGCTCCTTTCTAGCTTTAAAACATCCATGCTTAAAAAAAAAATAAACTGGCATCTTAATAATGCCCTAGCTTTTGCTCAGTGAGGAATCAAGCCTTCTGAACAATGAATGCTTGTCTAGAGCCACTATTCACAGAAAGTGCTCCCTTCTGGGGAATGGGCAAAGTTTTTACCTACTGACAAATGGGAGCAGGGTAACAGAACAGAACTGGGCCCAGACAAAAGTGCTTTGCATTTCCAGGTCTGAAGTAAGGAGATCAGTTACAACATCTTTGCTATTGAGCATGAGTAGAAGAGCCCCAAAGAATATCAACCAAGAAAGAGCAGCCCTCCAGCAGAGGTGTGTGATGCATTGTTGGTGTCTTTAATATACAGAAATAAAAAATGTTCTGGGAAGCTCTAGATTTATTTGCACTTGGGGATGAAACTTGAGAATGGAACTTGAGTGACACTGAGAAGTAAAATCTTAAGACAAACCTTAAGAAGCTTTATAATGTTTAAAGCTTTAACTCACTCTAAAATACACTTTTTTGTATTGAGCACTAAATATGTTTGCTTATTGAATCATATGCTTTATTTTTCAAAAGCTTCATACATATATGCAATGCAGTTTTATCTTATTCATCCCATACTACTTCCTTCCTAATACTGTCTATCTGTTAAAACTTCCAGAGGCCTCTGAAGAGACTCCAAGTGTGTATTTTTTAAGTCCAGCACTCATGTTATTAGTCCCTCTCAATGTTAGAATTAGGAAGACCAGAGAGAATGAAATGAAACCTTTTACTTTCAATGCAAGACTTAGCCATCATGGAGACTGGTTTGTACTACTGTGACAGCAGCTCCTCTTTGGGTTTTATTGTTGCTTCTTTCAGGAAGAAGAGGGAAGTAGGACATGAAAAAAAATCAAGTCAAGGCATTTCAACTACGTGGAACACCATGCTTATTCCTGTCCTTGCCCTTCCCCATCTTAGTCCCAGGTAGAACCATGCTTTTCCTGGTTGGTAGAGATTCCTTAAATCATTAAAGAAGGAGGATGAAGGAAAGAGAAGAAGGCAGGAAGCAGAAATGAGACAGAACAGATCTGGAGTGGAGGTGTGAGCAGACACACAAGGATGATCAGAGAATACTTCTTACCGGAAGTGCCTGCCATGATTTCAATGTATCTCTATCAGATCATAGCAGTTGCCACTGTGATGACATCAAGGATTAAGGACTTTTAAGAGGTAATTAGGGCAGGAGGGGTTGTTCCTATTCCTGACTGGATAGGAGCCTTACAAACTAGTCTATGTACAATTTGGCTGGCTTGCCAGCTTTCCTATTTTATTTCTACCACCTCAGAGCACACTGTGCTTCCCTGGCCATGGATTAAACAGAGCATTTCATCAGAAAAGGAAGTTTGTCTGTGAAGTCCTCAACTTTGGACTTCTCAGTCTCAAAAACTATGATGATGTCTCTGCTCTTCATAAATCACTTGCTGCTGTGTCTGGCTGTTAGTGATAGCAATAAAAATAGATTAAGAAAGAACCCTGAATCACTTCTGATGATGCTTTGTTCAGAAACAGTACTTAAGTGGCAAAATCAAGAAATGGGCAACTATATAAGTTGACAGATATGTGAAATTTTTCTGTATATGTCACATAACACCAAAATGTATGCTTTAACAATATAGAATAAATTAATTTTTCAAGAACCATACAGTGATGTACTCTGCTTAGCTAGTTAGTCCCTCCCCATACAGTCCCTACCTTGCCTCACACCTAGATCCCCTCTCCCCCTCACCCCAGATCTCCAGGCTAGACCATGCCCACTGCATCTTTATGACCCTGGACCCAGATCAGCTACATTCTTGCAGCTGCAGGGCTCCCAACTATTGGGCTCGCATCTACTCTGCTTAGCTAGTAAGGCCCTTCCCACTCTATCCCCCCCCCACCTTGGGCCTAGGTTCCCTCCTGGTATTCCTTCCTGAAAACTCCAGACTAAACACAGAAGCCAGGTACTGCCCACTGGGTCTTGAGCCCCCTGCTCTGGGCCAGCTCCATTCTCCCTTGTTCCATGGCTCATTTCTACCCTGGCTAGTTAGTTAGCCCTTCTATATCCCAGCCTTAAGCCAAGGTCCCCTTCTGTTCCTTCCAACTGATAACCCTGACTAGCCTACCAGAACCCTGTGACTGGCTCCTCACAGTGTCAGATTGGGACGAGGCCCCTTCACACTGCAGGAGAGTTCTTTACTACTCAACTTGGAACTATCCTGTCCCTGCAAAAAAATGTCAAAATCGAGAACCTAAAGAACAGACCAACTAACTATTCATATTGATCAGAAAGCAACCAAACTGTATCAACAGTATTAAAACTAAGCTTCAAATAAACAGAGCCAGGCTAGAATTTTTTATCACATACACATCCAACAAAGGAAATCCACATGCCCAGACCACAATACTCCCCAAATAACATGAAAAATCAAGATAATATATTCCCCTCTAAACTAACAAGACCTACAGGATCATAGCAGATCATAGTAAAAACACTAAATGTCTAGAACACAGATGGGGTCTGAAAGCTACAAGAGAATAACAAGTTACATTTAAAGGAAAAATCCAAGAAAATTGGAGATGACTTTTCAACACATTCAAAGCCAGAAGATCTTGGAGAAAAATATTCCAAGGTCCAAATGACCATAGATATTAACTCAGAATACTTTACCCAACAAGACTGTCTATGATAGTAGACGGGGAAAGAAAAATTTCGCATGATACAAATAAGCTGAAAGAATTCATGTCAGCCAAACAAGAGCTACAGAGAATACTCAAAGCAATAAAAAGGACTGAAGAAAGAAATGATGATACTCAAGATGTTACAGAAGGAAAACAAGTGAAGATATAAAGTATGGACTCACAAAATAAAATGGAAAAACACTATCAGAAAATAAAATAACCATAATGAATGCTCATTTTTCAATTATGACTCTAAAGATCATTGACTTAAAGAACCCAGTCAAGGGCTGGAGAGATGGCCTAGCGGTTAAGAGCGCCGACCACTCTTACAGAGGACCCGGGTTCGATCCCCAGCACCCACATGGCGGCCGAGAGCCGTCTGAAACTCCAATTCCAGGAGAACTCCAGTTCCAGGGGAATCCCCGAGACCCTCTTCTGACCTCCGCGGCATTGCACGACACGGGTGCACAAACCTACATGCAGACAGTACATTGATACACATACCGAAATAAATAAAAAAAAAAAAAAAAATATTTAAAAAAAAGAACCCAGTCAAAAGACACAGCTAGTTGAATAGAATAGATAAAGAAAGAAAATCCAAGCTGGGTGTGTTGGCACACACCTTTAATCCCAGCATTCAGGAGGCAGAGGCAGGTGGATCTCTGAGAGTTCAAGGACAGCCTGGTCTACATAGAGAGTTCAGTTCCAGGACAGCCACTCAGTCCCACATGCTGGACATCTCTGTAGTCCCCATCTGGCATTGAAGGTTTGAAGGATTCTCAAGTTTTATATCTGAAATACAATTTCTCAGACCGTATTGATTATTTCTGGTTATACTTTCCTTTTTAGATGCTTAAGGCCACACAGTCAGCCCAGATTAACCAAGGTTTCTGTTTTCTCAAGGTCAGTTGATGATCTGGTGCTCAAGGGTCACTTGGGGTTTTTTTTTGGGGGGGGGAGGGGTAGCCCCTGGCTCCTTTTGGTTTTTCAACCACCAGTTCTATCCACTGGAGGACATATTAGGTCTTGCTAGACCAAGCTTCTCTCTTTGAAGCATGAGCAGACTTTCTTCTTTATAGTGTGGACACTGGCTGGAGTCCCATCAGTGGATCTCCAGACCTCCCCTGTATTAGTCACTTTTCTGTTGCTGTGATAAAACACCATGACCAAGGAACTTATAAAAGGAAGAGTTTATTTGAGCTTATGATTGACGGTTCCAGGGAATTAGAGTCCATTGTGGCGGGAGGCATGGCGGCTGGAGACTGGAGCAGCAAACCGAGAGTCACATCTCGAAATGAGCACAGGAAGCAGAGCAGAGAAGGACTGGAGACCACGAGGCTTGTTAAGCTCACTAAGCCTGCCCCCAGTGACACACTTCCTCCAGCATGGCCACACACCCCAAGACCTCCAAAAACAGCGCCACCAACTGGAGACAATTTCTGAATACCTAGAGCCTATGGGGGACACTCTTTCAAACCACCACATCCCCACACAGGGAAGACTGGCGACTCACATTTGCAGGACATTTCAGGAGATGCCCCCATGTATATTCCCCTGAGACTTAGTTGACCTCTGAGGGCAAGGAACAAAGTTATCCCTTAGGTCCCTTGGCCAAATTGGTAAATCTTTTATGCAAAGTTGCATTTGTTGATCTTAACTCCAAATATTTATATGTTAGTATGTATCCTGAAGTAACTGCAAAATCCAGGAAAATGGGAAGGAATCACCAGGGCAAAGAGGAAGAAAGAGCTTGAGAGAGGGTTTAGTAGAGACATGAGTTATCAAGAGAAATGGGGGAAATGGGGTGTTTAACTGGGGAGAGAGGTTGGAGGATTATGGAAGGAAACATGAGAGTAAAGAGGAAGAAGAATCTTGAGAAGACTGGGCTAATATGAGACTGTTACTATCAAGGCTGAAACGGAGAAAATATGGGTACTTTAACTGGGGGGTGAATACATGCATGAATATAACTGAAGGCTATACACAAGTAACAAGTGCCAAAGAGGAGAAACTTCCCTTTAAGTTGTTGGTCAGGGTAGTCCAAAAGACTCCCAAACAATACAGGGTGCTGTCCCAGAACTAGATAAGAAGACCCTATTGCTAAAGACAGGGCATACTTCAGACAGGACTTGGAGCAATGGAGGTGGAACTGATCTCGAAGTCTCCTACCTAAAGACTAGTTCTCATAGGATCAGAGAAAAATGATAAAAGCTGACAAGGGAGAAAAATCAATGGTCTGTAAGCCTAATGACCACAACAATGACCAGCAGACCAGCGCATTTTACTATCTCTCTTGCTGCAGTAGTAGCACTTTTATCTTGGTAGTAATCAACGCCTATCTAATGGGACTTCAAGCCCACTCAATGGGAAGAAAATCATGTGTAGTACTACAAACATAGCCAAATACACATGGCTGGAGAGTTAATAAATCCTAGAAAAAAAATCTAGTAGACAAACATAATTTCTTTTTTTGTTTCTTTGTTTTTGGTCTATTTGAGATAGGGTCTCCCTGTAGCCTCAGCTGTCCTGGAACACACTCTGCAGACCAGGCTGGCCTTGAACCCACAAAGATCCACCTGCCTCTGCCTCCTGAGTGCTAGGATTAAAGGCATGAGCCACCACATCTGGCAACAAACATAATTTCTTACTATATACTAAATATATGTCATTATATTTACAGACAAGTATGCCTTTTACCTCTCATCAAAGGGGCTTCTTTTGGCAACTGATGGAGACTATTACAGGGTTCTACAACTAGTCAAACACAAAACATTTGTATCTGTGAGATGTCCAGCCCTAAGTAACACAGGTACAATGGAACCTCCATACCTAAAGCTCAGAAAACATAGCAAAGCAAGGAACAGAGAGAATATCAATGCATTCTTTCACCACTAAAGCTTCTCCATGGAAGAGATGGTGATTAACACAAATCCAGAACTGGTCCAAATGTAGAGACTGAAGATTATATGTCTCTGGATAGGGACTCTGCTACCCAGGGCTCAGGGACCATCGGGGAAGAGGAATCACAAAGAATGTAATGTGCAGGAGTGGTGGATGACATAAGGAAACAGGGTTTGACTGGCAGCTACAAAGGTGCTCATATGAACTTACAGCAGTGGTGAGAGCCAGCGTGCACAAGACTCATGAAAACTCAGATCAGACAAAAACCAGCATAGATGTGGGGAAGTGTGTAAGAAGCCCTAAGGTTAGCTGATGAAATTTTGGCAGCTGACCACTACTGGGTAAGAGAGAGTTGGTCTTTAAGGAAATGATGCTAGATAGGTTGGCCAGGCTCCAGTGGATGAACTCACACCAAGGGACATCTGTAAACAGAAACTTGACATTATAGGTCTTATCATATTTTACAGAATGCCTACAAATAGTTTCCTATAGGAGGCTATAGGGAATACAGATAGTGGAGGTGTCTGAATAGCTGAAAACATATAGTATGAAGTGTACAAAACTTCAATCAAAATAGAAAAAAATACAAAGTAATATCAGGCTAATGTTTAGCAAATTGTAAAGTTAAATACAATCATTTTCATCTAATCAATATTTTTCTTTATTATTATATGCAATTAATATATAGGTATATAACATGACTGTGTTAGATGGATAATTAAATGAATGATTATAATAATTTAGTATTTTAAATGCTGTATATGTTGCTTGTATTAAGGCTTTTTATTTCTCAACTAGAAATACCCTGAAAATTAAATCAGTAGTAGTTATTAGAAAAGGGTCTTATAACTCACTGAACTTTTTATTGATCAAAGAGTCTTAATCTAAGTTTCATGAAAAATTAATAAATTCAAAGTAAAATAGAGCATCCATGTTTTCAAGGGTAATTATCCTCAGCCCACGTTACTGACTATTGTGGAAGAAAAATAAGGTGACTAGACCTCATACATCTAAATTGATCACAGAAACTAATCATGTTCTATTTATCCTTTCCTACACTTACTGAATGAGAAGTAAAAATATACAGTGATTGGGGTAGCTTAAAGCAGACAATGAGACCTTTTATTTTTTTAATTTAGGAAAGACAATTCTAAAGGAAATTAAAACACTGAGTAGGTCATATATTGTTTCTTAGGAAGGAAAATATCTAAGAAGGTTTTCCCAGTCTGAAAACCTCAAGCACGATAAGAGAGTTAAAACATCTAAAACATAATTTTTTTTGGTCTTTTTGAGACTGGGTCTCCCTTTAGTCCCAGCTGACCTGGAACTCACTATGTAGAACAGGGTGGCCTTGAACTCACAGAGATCCCCTTGCGTCTGCCTCCCGAATGCTGAGATTAAAGGCGTGCCTAACCGCATCTGGCTATAAATTCCTTTTAAGAAGTATGCCACCATAACGCGCCAGGCCAGTGAATTGCTAAGAATCCAAGTGGTCTTCCTTTTGGAGAACCTTCAGAACAGAAAGAGAAGACTAACTTAGGCTTCCAACATCCAATATATACACAAAACTGAAAACCTGAAACCTAGCCAAGTCAATACACCATAAAAAAGAAAAAAAATAAAAAAAATAAAAATAAAAAAAAGCATCGGAAGGAGACAAGAAAAACCATCCACTAATATAGTGAAAAGTCGTTTGTGACTTGAACCACAAAAGGGAAATCCATATGCCAGGGACACGACGAAGGGACAACATGGGAAAGGCACAGGATACTCCCACACCAGGCCCTACCAAACCTGGAGGAGATAGCCACAATGGGATCCCCCTGGAGGAGACCCAAGGAACAGAGCTTAGACGAATAATTGGGGGGGGGTGGGGGGGGGAAAGGAAATAAGCCTGAACTGAATTGGAAAATGTATGAATGCACAAAGCATCAATAAAACTAATAAAAAAAAAAAAAGAAGTATGCCACAAGCCACATCCTCTACAGGTTAGGAGATGTTATAAGCACAGTAAGACCCTGTCATATTTATCGGGGTAAAAATGTATTCATGGATAACATATCATCCAAACATATGTGTCTATGCCAAAGTAACCTACCATAACTATTAGTGCTGCTTAAATACCTATATATCTAATTGCTTGGCTTCATTAGTAGGATCGAAAGGTTACTCCTGAACAAACTGTCAGCCCATGAAAGGAAACACAGCAGAATTGACCAGAATCCAAGTCAACAACAGCTCCAGAGAGAGAGGATAGTTTTAACTTCTCATCCACCTGTGCCCCTTTTCGCGGCCTAGGGAACATCTGGAAGAGGGGCGTGGTAGAATGTAAAAGGCTGCGATTGGGGTGAACGGTGCAAACTACAGCGATGTAGTCATGGACACTCATTTGATCAACTTGATTGAACAAACCTCTGTCACCCCCCACTGAATGGGGGGACTGTGGGGGTTGGGCACAACAGTCTGTAGATTTGGTTTTGCACGAAGTAGCTTATACTCATGGATTTCACTTATAGCTAAAAAACTGAGAAAAAAAAAAAACCCTGAAAGTGCAGGACAGTTATGGCAGAATCATGATCTTGGATGGGTGGGGGTGGGGGGGAAGGAAGGGAAAATAGCCTGATCTGAATTGGAAATGATGTACGAAATGCACAACCATCAATAAAAAATTAAATTAAAAAAAAAACACCACACACAAAAAAAAAACAACAACAAAAAAAAGAAGTAGAATTTAAAATGGAAATACTGTCCCCAATACTATTTTGATATTTTTACATTAAATCAAGCTACCGGTATTTATTTTATTTTTTTTTTATTTTTTTTTTAATTTTTATGTATTTTGTCTTGGTATGAGTGACTGTCCTGCAATGTAGGTCTGTTGCACCCTTANACAGCCCCTACGCAAGACGAAATTAAAGAAAATAAGAAGAAGTCATGGGAACTAACGAGAGAGAATGAAAACTCAAAAAGACCTCAGAGGGGATTAACAATGACAAACTGTCGAACAGAACTAAAGGAACAGGATGACAAACTCCAGAAAGAACTAGGAGGGAGAAAACAAACTACGAATGAAGTAGAACTCTGAAAAAAGGAAGCAACCCAAAGAAGACAGGAGCACCAAGAAGAGATGTGAGAAGACAAGAAAGAATGGAAAGGCAAGCCAAAAAGCAACATGGATGGTATCTAAAGAGAAACACAGGAGTGACACAAAAAAGGAATTAGAACAACAAGTCAATCAAGAAGAAAGAATAACAGAAAAAGCTCAGAAGTAGAATGGAAGGAAGCAGACACAAAGAATCACAGACCTGGAAAGATAACACAGAGACATTAAAACGCTCAAAAACTAAAGAAGTGAAAAATTTAAAACTACACAAAAGTGGAACAACAAGGAAAATATGGGACATAATGAAAAGACCAACCTCCGCCGCATAGCGAATAGAGGAAGGAGAAGAAACTCGCAAGAGAATAGTATGATCAGCAATCTTCAACAGAAATAATAGATGAAAATTTCCCCAAACTAAAAAATAGACAAGCCCATACAAAATACAAGCACATAGGATCCCCAATAGACAGATCGAAAAGAAACCCCCACGCCATAATCATAGTTGAAAATGCTAGATGCCCGAAACAACGACAAAAATTCTGAGGGCCACAAAGAAAAACAAGTCACATACAAGGGAACCCATCAGAATTACAACTGACTTCTCGCCTCAAACCCTGAAACAAAGAAGAACATGGAGCAAAGCTCTCCCCTTGTTAAGGGACTATGGATGCAACCCATAATACTTTACCCCGCAAAAATGTCGACCTATACTTGAGGAGAAGATAGAAAAATCTTCCATGACATAAACAAGAGATGGAAATACATGTCTAGAGAAACAACACTCTTCATAAATAGCTTGAAGCAATTCAAAGGCAGAAGACAGGAGCAAACAATCCTCAAACCCTAGGAAAGAAAGCTAATAAAAACATAACCATAGGAGCAAAATCAAAGGCTAGACGTCCAAATGGATAATAAAGTGAAATGAGAGCAACATCCATCTTTCAAATGTTAACCTTAAACTGTAATGGTCTAACTAACTCCCACAATCAAAAGGCTAGAACTGGGGAGAATGGATTGGAAACAACACCATCATTCTATATGCTGTCTACAAGAAACCCATCTCAATTTACAGGATAGGCACCAACTTAGGTGAAGAGGTTGGAAGAGACAGTATTCCAAACAAAGGTATAAAACGATTAAGCGGTGTGTGGTCTATTCTAATATCAACAAAATAGACTTCAAAGCAAAAAAATCAAAGAGACAAAGAGGGCCATTACAACATATATAAGGAACATGATGATGAAGATTTACAAACATAAATATATATGCACCAAACATCTGGTCAACCAAAACTTTATAAAGACAATTTTTTCAGGATCTCAAGGCAAAATTAACCCCAGCACACTAATACTAGGGACTTGAATACCCCATTAAGTCCCCAGACAGATCAACAGGACAAAAGATATAAACAGAGGGGAACAAAAAAAAAAACTGACTAAAACATAGACACAAGTACACACAAGATGGATCTACAGACATCTAAACGATATTTACCCAAACACCAGAGTATACTTACTTCTATCAGCACCTCATAGGACATTCTCCAAAATAGACCCATATCACTGGGACAAGGGAAAAACGCAAACAAATATAAAAGGTTTGAAATAATCTCCTTGCATTCTATCAGACCACAGTGCAAATAAAACACCGATATCAACACCAGAATAACCCACAAACCTACATGAACACAATGGAACTAAACAACACGCTCCTTTGAAATGTAGTGGGTCAATGAGAAAAAAAAAAGAAAGATAAAAACATTCCCGGAACTGAGATACAAGATAAAATAAAAAAACACAAACAAAATAGGACAGAAAGAAAAACCTAAGAGGGAATTTTATAGCTCGTAAGGTGCCCACATTAAAAAAAAACAGAAACGCGCACACATGACGATCTAACACCTGCAGCTAAAATTACTGGAGAGACAACAACAAATGAACCCCCTAAACGGAGCAGACAGAAGAAATAACAAAAAATCAGAGCAGGACAATGAAATTAGAAACAAAGAAAACCATACAAAAAAATCAATGAATCCAAAACTGTGTCTTTGAGAGAATAACAAAGATAGACAGACCTTAGCCCAGTTAACCAAAGAACAGAGGGAAACAACTCCAAAATCAATGAAATCTGTGATGAAAGGGGATATTCACAACAGACAATGAAAAGAACAGACATCATACGGGACTACGTCAAAAACTTAAATTCTACTAAGTTTGAAAAACCTAGAAGAAATTGAAATGAATATCTGAAATCCTGGGAATCCACCAAAGCTCAACAAGAAGAGATTGACAGCTAACACAGGCAACAATAGTAACAGGAAGAAATCGAAGATGTGAATAAGTAGCCGCCCAAACAAAAAATGCCCAGGCACGAGATGGTTTCACGGCAGAAAATTCATAAAATAATTTCGTGAAAAGACTTACAACCCATTAATACTTAAATTGTTTAGAAGGATAAAAATGGAGGGACTTCTCACAAATTCCTTCTATGAACCAGCATTACGCTACTTTACCAAAAACCAGGGAAAGAACAACCAAAAAAGGAGAACTATAGACCCATCTCCCTAATGAACACGATGCCAAAATCTAAAGCGGGGATTCTGGCAAATCGCCCATTACAGAACTCACATCAGAAAGATCATCCCATGAGAAGGTTGGAGTCATACCAAGACATGCAGGGATGGTTTCACATACGAAAATCAATAAACATCAATCAACATAATCAATGGACTGAAAAGACAAAAACCATGCCATTCATGCTCAATAGAGTGCGGAGAAGTCCTTTGACAAACATCCAGCACCTTTCTGTTTTAAAGTCCTTGAGGGAATTGGGTCTGGAGGATCATTCCCTAATGTAATCAAAGCCATATTACCAGAAATCCTACAGCCAATATCATCCTAAAATGGGAAATGACAGAAGCATTCCCCTTAAAGGAGGAAACTCAGCAAGGCTCCCCCTGTCCCACTCTCTCTTCAATAAGTGCTAGAACCCTAGCTAGGGCATAATAGTGCAGAAAAGGAAAATTAAAGGATTCTAATTGGAAGAAAGAGGAACGGAAGTCAAGCTGACCCTTTTTGCTGAATGATGAGATGTCTCTACCTAAGGGAATGCTAAGAACTCCATCAGAAAACTCCCTAGAAACCCAGAGTACACAGCTTTGGTAAAGTGGCAGGATTACAAAATAAACCTAGAAAAATCAAGTAGCTTCTTCTTTACCCAACAAACAAGCAAGTGAAGAAGGACTATAATGGAGACCTTCCCACTCCAAATAGCCTCAAAACAAGAAAATAACTAGGAACAAACCAACCAAAGTACACCAAGGATCTCTACAACAACAAATTTTAGAACCCCTGAACAAAGGAAATTGAGGACAGACATCGAAGATGGACAAACCTCACCATGCTCATGGATGGGAAAATAAATTAAGTAAAAAAAAAAAATTGTCCCATCCTACCCAAACTGTGTACGGATTTAATGCGATCCCAATCAGATATCCCCAGCGTTTTTCAGCACTGGAAAAAAAAATCCTTCAATTTTCATTTGGAAACAAAAAAGACCCCGAATAGCCAAAACAAACCTGAGTGAAAAGAGCAAATACAGGGGGGATCGCTTATACTCAGTACATCAAACATAAGCTGTATATAGGGATTATAGTCCTAAAGGACACCTGTTGTACTGGCACAAAACAGAACCATTGAACAATGGAAGATCTATTGAACAAATGAAGATCAAAACCTGAAGCTATACTACATTTCGCAACCTCATATTTTGACAAGGGGGCCAAGAAGACACAATTGGAAGAAAAGACAGCATTCTTCAGCAATGGTTGCTTGGCAAAACTGGGATCAAACCACTTGTAGAAAGATGAAAATTAAAAAACCCCTACCTCTCACCTTGTACAAAGGTCAACCTCCAGATGACCAAAGACCTCAACATGAAACCCCCAAAACTCTGGAGGGTGAATAGAAGAAAGCTTGGCAAGCCAGACTACAAGAACCATAGGTGGTAAGGAAAAGACTTCCTAAATCACAGACAGCAGCTCACAAGAAATAAGATGGGCGACAATGACAAATGGGAACCTCATTAAACTCAAAAGCTTCTGTACATCAAAGGAGATAAGGAGTTGAGGAGAAGACCCACAGAGTGGGAGGAAACCTTCACAGCAGATACATCTGACAAACATTAATTTCCAGAGATACAAGCTACTGCAAAAAACAAGAAGAAGACAAACAATGAATCATTCAAAAGATGGAGCAAAAAGATCTGAATAGAGACTTCACAGAGGAGGATTAGAATATGCTGCCGAGAAATCGTTAAGAACTGTTCAACATCCTGATATTAGGGAAATGCAAATTAAAAACCACTCTGAGATACCACCTTACTCCAATAAGACTGGCTAGGATCAGGACATAATGATACCAAGCTGACTGGAGAGGTTGTGGGGAAAGGGGAACACTCAATCCCATTGCTGGCTGGGGAATGTTAAACTTGTACAGCCACTATGGAAAGCAGTGGTGGGGAGAACCCTAAAGGACTCAAAATGCGCCTTTCCATTTGTTACCGAGCATCCACTCCTGGGTATATACCCAAAGACACAAAACAACTTACTGCAAAGATACACTGCACAGCTATGTTTTATTGCTATCCTGTGTCACAATAGCAAAAAGTGGAACCAGCCCAGGTGCCCTTCACTGACGAGTGGATAGAAAAACTGTGGTACCATTTAACAATGGAACTACTATGCAGCAGTGAAAGAGGGACAACATCATGAAATTTGGCAGGGTAATGGATGGAGCTGGAAGACATTATGTTAAGTGAAGTAACACAGCTCCAGAAAAAAAAAACCGACAAAATGGTGTCTCTCAATATTTGGATGCTAGTACCCACAAACCCAGATATAAATAGTTCTCTGGAGAGGGATTCATAGTAAAGGAACAAACAGAAAGACTGCATCAGAAAATGGACTGAATGGTGAACTTGGAAAGGGGGGATGCGGTCTGGGAGAGGGACACGGGTCATATTCGATTTAAGGCATATGTCAATTGACGTGAGCTCAGCAAGTACCCAGGTTTCGCCTACTAGACACTGTCTACAAGACAACTATGGTGTTTTAGGATCGCTGTTCAAAGTAAAAGGTTAACAGGTGTATGTTAAACACCATTGGTTTACAGAATCTGAAAAAGGGTAATGCCATCTGAATTAAATGGAAGATTTTAATTCCGTGTTGCTCCACATTTGCTTTAACATAAAATCTGATACTAGCAACGAACTGTTGGGAGGCGACACTTACAAATGTTCTCTATTAATTTCTAGTTGTACAGTTATCACCTTGTATTCATTCTCTTTAAGATGACTTTTTTAACATAAAAGTAAGTTTGCTTCCCCCAGTTAATCATATATAGTCACCCAAAAACAACATGGGTGTAATTTGATTGAACCGTCTGTGCCTTGACTCACCCTATAGTCACGTATAATACAACTGATCTTCTGGAGACTTAATACGCTAGAAAAAAGGGGGGGGGTACAAATAGATCAGAAACCTTTTCATAAACCCCTGCAATTTCCAAATCTTAAACTAACTATGGAAAAAGATTTGTTTGTTCCAACAGGACAACAACGTGCACCACTTTACCGGGAGGCTGAGCAAGGAGAAAAGCTCCAGGTTGCATTGAGTAGGATTGTACAAAAGTGGCATGGAGCTGACCCGTCTCTGAAACATTCAAAGGAAGAAAAGCCTCAGATTGCCATAAACATCAAACCCCTCTTGATCCTACTTGTAACAACTCGACTATAATGGTCCTAAGAAACTTACCTCTGGTGCCACATGTGCTGATATGAGAGATTCCTGCCTTCCCACCATTTAGACCAAGGCGAACAATATGACAATGATGAGGTCGCTCCCAACTGTAAATTGGAGGACAACTACTGTTAGAGGTAATCTCTTTACAAAACTGGACACGTCTTAACTGCCTCTTATTGGACGACTATACATGGGAACTGTGGAAGGGATTACTCTCTGTTTCATAGAACCAAATATAATCTTAATCGTCCTAGCTATGCACTCGGCAAAATATCTATACCGAGCTCTGACAATCAGCATGGATTTTCCCAGGTGGATGTGGCCAGGGGATCCAAGGACCCCACAAAAGGTAAAGGGCCTCCTTGCCTCTAAGTTGGATACCTACAGGAGGAGAGAGCAATAAGACCCTGTCTGCAAAGCGCCCTGACTTAACATGGGGGGAGTATTGAGACACACATGCAAGTGTACAGATGGCCTCTGAATGCAGAGAGTGTTACCAAAGGCCACTAAACCAATTAAAGCAAATATGGGTTCTCTCTGAGTCCAAGCAAGATTCCACTGGCACGACACCGCTACACCTCACCTGCCTGGGAAAACTGTGCAGCAGAGGCAGCCATAGTGCCTGTATATCCCAAATCTAATTGGCTATTGGCTCTCTCCTTCGGAGAATAACCCAATGCTGATGCACAATCTACCATCATGCTCTACAGGTTGGAGATGTTATAAGCCCACAGTAAGACCCTGTCATTAACCAGTGGGGGAAAATGAATTCATTGGGATTCAACAATTCCAAAACAACTGTGTACTATCTAAAGTAACCTACCATATATTAGTGCTGCTTAAAAATACTATCATATCTATTGCTTGTCTTCATTGTAGGATCGAAAGGCTATATTCCTGGACAAAACTGTCAGCCCTGAAAGGGAAAAACGCCAGAATTGATCGAGTCCAATCAACAGCCCAGAGAGGTGGACTGTTTTACCTCACCATCCCCCTGTTTTCCCCCTTTTCTAAGCCTAGGGAAACAACCTGCGGAAATAGGGACGTGGTAGTAATGTAAGGGCCTGATTGGGTGAATGGGGAAACTACAGCAATGTGTCGGACACTCATTTGATCAACTTGATTGAACAAAACACCTGTCACCCCCCATCTGGATTGGTGGGGCTGTAGGTGTTTGGCAAACAGCCTGGCAGATAGGTTTTTTCATGAAGGATGCTTGTCTTCATGGATTATCACTTATAGCTAAAAATGAAAAAAAAAAACTGGAGAGAAAGATGGGACATTATGGCAGAATGCAGATCTGGGATGGGGTGGGGGGGGGGAGGGAAAGGGAATAAGCCTGAACTGAATGGAAAAAATGATGAAATGCACAAAGCATCATAAAAACTACTTAAAAAAAAAAAAAAAGAAGTAAGTATGCCACAAGCCTCACATCCCTCTACAGGTTAGGAGATGTTATAGCACAGTAAGACCCTGTCATTTTACAGGGGTAAAAATGTAATTCATGGATTAACAATCATCCAAACATATGTGTCTGATGCCAAAGTACCTACCATAACTATTAGTGCTGTTTAATCCTATATATCTAATTGTTGTGCTTCAATTAGGATCGAAAGGTTACTCCTGCAACAACTGTCAGCCCATGAAAGGAAACAGCAGAATTGACCAGAGTCCAAGTCAACAGCTCCAGAGAGAGGGATGTTTTAACTTCTCATCACCTGTGCCCCTTTCCTGACGCTAGGGACACAATCTGCGGAAGAGGGGGCGTGGTAGAATGTAAAAGGCTGCGATTGGGGTGAACGGTGACAACTACAGCGATGTAGTCTGGACACTCATTTTGTCAACTTGATTGAACAAAAACCTGTCACCCCCCACTGAATGGTGGGGACTGTGGGGGTTGGGCACAACAGTCTGTAGATTGGTTTTGCCCGAAGTATGCTTATACTCATGGATTTCACTTCTAGCTAAACAACTGAGAAAAAAAAAAAAACCAACCTGAGAATGTGCAGGACAGTTTATGGCAGAATACATGATCTGGGATGGGTGGGGTGGGGGTGGAAGGGAAAGGGAAATATGCCTGATCTGAATTGGAAAATGATGTACGAAATGCACAACCATCCAATAAAAATTAAATTAAAAAAAAAAAAACCACCACAAAAAAACAAAACAAAAACAAAAAAAAGAAGTAGAATTTAAAATGGAAATACTGTCCCCAATACTATTTTGATATTTTTACATTTAATCAAGCTACTGTATATTTATTTTTTTTTTATTTTTTTTTTTTAATTTTTTATATTTTTTTCTTTGTTTTTTTTGTTGCATGTATGTGCAAGTACCTTGTGCTATGCAATGCCCGGAGGTCAGAAGAGGGCGTCGACGATTCCCCTGAACTGGAGTTCTCCCTGGAATTGGAGCTTCCAGACGGTTCTCAGCCACCATGTGGGTGCTGGGATCGAAACCCGGTCCTCTGTAAGAGCGGTCGGCGCTCTTAACCGCTCGGCATCTCTCCAGCCCCCATCGTATTTATTTTTAATTGATTTTTTTGTATTTCATAGGAACATCTCAGTCTGTGTACCCCTAAATCCTCCCTTCCCCATCGGTACCCTCCTACTCCCCAGTCCCACAATGGATTCATACATCGGTCATTTTGATTAAGGAGTATTGTGTCAAGTTAGTGTCCCCAGACACTCCTCAGTGAAAATTATCTACGGAGCTCTAGTCAGCTTGTCTAGGGCCCTTCGCTTTAAGAAGTCAGCTCGCGTCACCCAGCAGTAATCACCTTACAATATTTCTTCAGCAAAGACTGGTTTTGCTGCCCATCTCCCCAGACAGCATTGCCGCAGGTTCATGTGAGCAGGGTTCCAGGAGCTTTTAGACTCGATTTCCCTCTTCTAGCTTGGCACAGGGCGCTTTTTCTCTTAGCACTGCAGATCTCTGGATTACACTCTTAGCTCCCCCATGATGAGGAGCACTCCTAATCATGTCATGCTCATGAAGTACATGGTGGGGCATCTATAGCCCTCCTATTGCTGAAGAGCTGGCCTTCTCTTTGTGATGGACTGCCCAGACCTTTGCAGACTGCCTGAGCAAACTGAATCCAGCCTCGGCTTAGCAAGCTTCCCAAATCATGCTGTGACTGCTGGCTACTGGGGCCAGACTTTAGGAGAAAAAAAACTGAGAATATCTAATTGTGCCTGACTTGGACTTCTGTGGGAACTCCTGAGTAGCTGGACTTAGAGCCATCTGCTCCTTCCAATATAAAGTCAAAGAGAACCTGAAGCCTAGACCAACCAGGTTTTTCTTACCCGTGAGAAAACAACCCAGGTACCATCAAGTATACAAACTAGTTTCACAAGGAAGGCTTTCACACCAGAATCATAAACAGTAAGGGAATCCACATGCCAAAATCAATCAACATAAAAAATAATAATATGAAAAAACCAATCTAAAACACCATCAGGTTGGTTTAGATTTGGGGTTTTTCAATTATGGTGTGTTAGAACATCAAGGACTAAACAGGACTAAACACCACAAGCCTGTTTACAGAGCTTTCAATATTCATTTTAGTTCAACATGAGTACAAATGCTTGCTTCACCTTTGAGAATCTATTTGCTGTATGTGCTCTAATATCCTTGGTATGTTATTGTATGTCCTTTGTTCATAACAATTATGCTTATGATGTTTGCCTTTGTTTTTGTTGAATATAAATCATTTAAAACATTTTTCTTATTCTTGTTTCTGGGTGTCTACACCAGGCCCTCTTGCCACAGACCACAGAAAATCAATTGTCCCGCACCACCAAAAGTCACTTGTCCCTAAGCTTTTACCTGCCCGGAGCATGTGTCGGGCCGCTCAAGTGTTCCTATCAGGTCCGGAACCTGAGTCCGAACTACGACCCGACGTGGTACCTGAATCAGGCACAATATTGTTATGGTTAAAAGCACACTTGTAGACACCCAGAATACAACTAACAGTGGCAATTGCTAAGCACTTGGAAAGTTGTGAAATTCTATCCAGAAGCGTGGAGCTAAGAAAGAAACAAGCAGCAATGAATTCCAAAGAGAAGAAATACCGCAGAAGAAAGAGACACAGAGTGGTCAGATTTTCCATTCATTTCTGTAACCTTTCCCTATTTAAGCACATATGCAGTAGGTCCCTAGGAAACTGCCAATCCTTTCCTCCAGTCTGTCTGAATATTTGCTTTCTTTACAAGTATACTAGTTTGAAGGAAAATCCATATGCAGATGATAAATTGTTTTGCAGTTAACGAATACTACCATGATTTTTAAATTGGTTTCAAATCCACATATGGCAGTGGTTAAGTGCTGGCCAGGGACAAGCATCAAAACAAGGGTGTGGGTCCCTAGCATTATTTAAACCAGATGGGTTTGGCAGCCAACCTGTAATCTCAGTGTGTGGAAGGAGCAGAGGCAAGAGATCCTCTAAATGAACTGGGAAAAGTGGCTGATAACCAGATCTGGGTTCAGTCAGAGGCCTTGCCTTAATATATAAGGAGGAAAATGACAGAGGAAGACACTTGAATATCAATAAGCATGTGTATCAGGTGTTCACCCTCACACATGTGAGCACACAAGGCCATGCACATACACACCAACATATATGTGCATGCAAAACTTGTCTTCATGATTAAATGTGATTATGGGATGTTCCTTGTACCAGCTGGTGTTCAAACTGAAGTGTGGAACTATTTTTCCCATGTCCCCTTAAGTTCGGAATTACAGAAAAGATATATAATGACAGGAGTGTGAAATGTCCCCCAGAGGTTTGTCCTGTGTTTGAACACTGGCTGACAGTTGGTGGTACTATTTTGTGAAGCTACGAAATTTTTGAGACACAGGTCCACAGGACTGAGGATTAAGAGTGAATAGGCTGGTCTGTTTTTGCCTGAGCTCCTTGCTCACGAATGCCAAAACAATGTAAACAGGTGATACAAGATTTTACCACCAAGGATCAGATGCTCAACCTCTCATGGCTTCCCTACCTGTAATCCTGAACACATAAGTTAAAATAAAACTTCTCAAGAGGGTGCTATGACTCACATCTGGAATCCAGCCCTAGGGTGGATGAGATCAGAGAATATTGCAAGTGTACTGACAGCTTGGGTTCAACTCTTCAGTGATTACTATGCAAGCCAGGGCTGCAGTGTGAGACTTTGACTCCAAAAAATTTTACAGTGAAAAAATAAGTTAAAAATAATCTTTTTCTGTCCTATTACTTTTTTGTCACAGTGACAAGAAAAGGAATTCATATGAGAAGTTTCTATTTTCATAGAATCTGATATGAGCAAGATATAAAAATGAAGAGTTTTGGTTTACAAAAATATTAGTTAATAATGGATTGGAAGAAAAAAGTCTTTTTCAAGGACTCTTGAAAGCAGTGACTAGATCTGAAGAAAATAGTTGCTCATGACCAGAACATTAAAGCACACACCTCAACACCAGCTGCCTCTGCAACTCAGAATGATGGAAAAAATCTCGTTTTGTTAGAATAAAATGGAATTTTGATATAAATAAAAATATCTCCACCTGAAGTTCAGCGGGTTTATATTCAGAAATAGATTTCTGGTGTATGACCTGTGTCTTCGGTCACTCTGAACCCTGCTCTCAGAGTGACCCCATGTTAGCTAATGTGCTGCTCCTGATTTCTTGAAATTGTTAAATAATTTAATCTTCAAGCTTCGGTTTGGAATCCAAACTGACAGTGCTGCATGTGTAGAAGTGGAGGACACACATGCACTCGGCATGGCCACTCCTTGCAGCTACGTTTGCATAAAATGTCCTGGATACCCCTATGGAAGAAAATTTCTAATAGGCAAGATTGTATTTCTTTATTTCTCAGGTACTTAGTTTTTTAAATTTTATTTATTTTGTGTGTGTTGAATGTACTGTCGGCATGTAGGTCTGCGCGCACCCGTGTCGTGCAATGCCGTGGAGTCAGAAGAGGGCATCCGATTCCCCTGGAACTGGTAAGACGGTGACAGTTCTCATCCGCCATGTGGGTGCTGGGGATCGAACCACGGGTCCTCTGAAAGAGCGTCGGCGCACTTAACGCGCTAGGCCATCTCCCAACCCCAGGTAATTAATTTTTAAGATGAATATCATAAATGAAAAATAGCATTTTTGGCATAAAGCTTGTTGTATAATACCTTGTCCAAATGGGCTACGCCTGTGTGTTAAGAATTTCACTCTTGGGGTGGGGAGATGACTTAGTGGTTAAGAGCCTTTTGCAGAGGGACCAGGTTCAGTTCTTAGCACCCACATGGTACCTAACAACCATCTGTAACTCCAGTTCCAGGGGAATCTACGATCTCTGCTAACCAACAGGCATTGCACAATGTGGGGGCACTTCATAACATGCAAAATAAGAAATAAAAAATAAATATATTTTAGAGCATAATTTCACTGTTACATATTGGTTACAATACAAATGTCCAGTTTTCTATCATTCTGAAAATAAAAGTAGAAATGCTCAGGTAAATAATAACCAAAAAGGAAAATGAAATTTAAAAAAAAAACACAAGAAAACATAAAATTAAGAAAAATTTTAGGATCGTGCAATGCCGCGGAGGTCAGAAGAGGGCGTCAGATTCCCCTGGAACTGGAGTTCTCCTGGAATTGGAGCTTCAGACGGTTCTCAGCCGCCATGTGGGTGCTGGGGATCGAACCCGGGTCCTCTGTAAGAGCGGTCGGCGCTCTTAACCGCTAGGCCATCTCTCCAGCCCCATCAGTATTTATTTTTAATTGATTTTTTTGTATTTCATAGGTAACATCTCAGTCTGTGTCCCCTAAATCCTCCCTTCCCCATCGGTACCCTCCTACTCCCCAGTCCCACAATGGATTCATACACTCGGTCATTTGCATTAAGGAGTATTGTGTCAAGTTAGTGTCCCCAGACACTCCTCAGTGAAAGTTATCTACTGAGCTCTAGTCAGCTTGTCTAGGGCCCTTCGCTTTAAGAAGGTCAGCTCTGCGTCACCCAGCAGTAATCACCTTACAATATTTCTTCAGCAAAGACTGGGTTTTGCTGCCCATCTCCCCAGACAGCATTGCCGCAGGTTCATGTGAGCAGGGTTCCAGGAGCTTTTAGACTCGATTTCCTCTTCTAGCTTTGAGCACAGGCCCACTTTTTCTCTTAGCACTGCAGATCTCTGGATTACACTCTTAGCTCCCCCATGATGAGGAGCACTCCAAATCATGTCATGCTCATGAAGTACATTGGGGCCATCTATAGCCCCTCCTATTGCTGAAGAGCTGGCCTTCTCTTTAGTGATGGACTGCCCAGACCTTTGCAGACTGCCTGAGAACATCTGAATCCAGCCTCTGCTTAGCAAGCTTCCCAAATCATGCTGTGACTGCTGGCTACTGGGGGCCCAGACTTTAGGAGAAAAACTGAGAATATCTAATTGGCGCCTGACTTGGACTTCTGTGGGAACTCCTGAGTGGCTGGACTAGAGCCATCTGGTCCCTCCAATATAAAGTCAAAAGAGAACCTGAAGCCTAGACCAACCAGTTTTTCTTACCCAGTGAGAAAACAACCCAGGTACATCAAGTATACAAACTTCAGTTCAACAAAGGAAGGCTTTTCACACCAGAATCATAAACAGTAAAGGGAATCCACATGCCAAAATCACAACAAAAAATAATAATATGAAAAACCCAAATCTAAACACCACAGGTCTGGTGTTTAGATTTGGGTTTTTCATATTATTATGTGATGTTTAGAACATCAAGGACTAAACAGGACTAAACACCACAAGTCCTGTTCTACAAGAGCTTTCAATATTTCTATTTTAAGTTCTAACATGAGGTACAACTGCTTGCTTCACCTTTGAGAATCTATTTGCTGTATTGTGCTCTAATATCCTTGGTATGTTATTGTATGTCCTTTGTTCATAACAATTATGCTTATGATGTTTGCCTTTGTTTTTGTTTAGAATATAAATCATTTAAAAACATTTTTTCTTATTCTTGTATTCTGGGTGTCTACACCAGGCCCTCTGCCACAGACCAGAAAATCAATTGTCCAGCACCACAAAAGTCACTCTGTCCTAAGCTTTTACCTGCCTGGAGCCGTGTCGGGCTGCTCCAAGTGTTCCTATCAGGTCCGGAACCTGAGTCCGAACATACGACCCGACTGTGGTACCTGAATCAGGCCAATATTGTTATGGTTAAAGCACACTTGTAGACACCCAGAATACAACTAACAGTGGCAATTGCTAAGCACTTGGAAAGTTGTGAAATTCTATCCCAGAAGCGTGGAGCTAAGAAAGAAACAAGCAGCAATGAATTCCAAAGAGAAGAAATGACAGCAGAAGAAAGAGACACAGAGTGGTCAGATTTTCCATTCATTTCTGTAACCTTTCCCTATTTAAGCACATATGCAGTAGGTCCCTAGGAAACTGCCAATCCCTTTCCTCAGTCTGTCTGAATATTTGCTCTTCTTTACAAGTATACTAGTTGAAGGAAAATCCATATGCAGATGATAAATTGTTTTGTCAGTTAACTAATACTACCATGATTTTTTTAAATTGGGTTTCAAATCCATCATATGGCAGTAGGTTAAGTGCTGGCCAGGCAAGCATCAAAACAAGGGTGTGGGTCCCTAGCATTATTTAAACCAGATGGGTTTGGCAGCCAACCTGTAATCTCAGTGTGTGGAAGGCAGAGGCAAGAGATCCTCTAAATGAACTGGGAAAAGTGGCTGAGTAACCAGATCTGGGTTCAGTCAGAGGCCTTGCCTTAATATATAAGGAGGAAAATGACAGAGGAAGACACTGAATATCAATAAGCATGTGTATACAGGTGTACCCTCACACATGTGAGCACACATGGCCATGCACATACACACCACATATATATGTGCATGCAAAACTTGTCTTCATGATTAAATGTGATTATGGGATGTTCCTTGTACCAGCTGGTGTTCAAACTGAAGTGTGGAACTATTTTTCCCATGTCCCCTTAAGTTCGGAATTACAGAAAAGATATATAATGACAGGAGTGTGAAATGTCCCCCAGAGGTTTGTCCTGTGTTTGAACACTGGCTTGACAGTAGGTGGTACTATTTTGTGAAGCTACGAAATTTTTGAGACACAGGTCCACAGGACTGAGGATTAAGAGTGAATAGGCTGGTCTGTTTTTGCCTGAGCTCCTTGCTCACGAATGCCAAAACAATGTAAACAGGTGATACAAGATTTTACCACCAAGGATCAGATGCTCAACCTCTCATGGCTTCCCTACCTGTAATCCCTGAACACATAAGTTAAAATAAAACTTCTCATAGAGGGTGCTATGACTCACATCTGTAATCCCAGCACTAGGGTGGATGAGATCAGAGAATATTGCAAGTGTACTGACAGCTTGGGTTCAACTCTTCAGTGATTACTATGCAAGCCAGGGCTGCAGTGTGAGACTTTGACTCCAAAAAATTTTAAGTGAAAAATAAGTTAAAAATAACTTTTTCTGTCAACTTATTACTTTTTTGCACAGTGACAAGAAAAGGAATTCATATGAGAAGTTTCTATTTTCATAGAATCTGATATGAGCAAGATATAAAAATGAAGAGTTTTGGTTTACAAAAATATTAGTTAATAATGGATTGGAAGAAAAAAGTCTTTTTCAAGGACTCTTGAAAGCAGTGACTAGATCTGAAGAAAATAGTTGCTCATGACCAGAACATTAAAGCACACACCTCAACACCAGCTGCCTCTGCAACTCAGAATGATGGAAAAAATCTCGAGTTCTGTTAGAATAAAATGGAATTTTGATAGAATAAAAATATCTCCACCTGAAGTTCAGCGGGTTTATATTCAGAAATAGATTTCTGGGTGTATGACCTGTGTCTTCGGTCACTCTGAACCCTGCTCTCAGAGTGACCCCATGTTAGCTAATGTGCTGCTCCTGATTTCTTGAAATTGTTAAATAATTTAATCTTCAAGCTTCGGTTTGGAATCCAAACTGACAGTGCTGCATGTGTAGAAGTGGAGGACACACATGCACTCGGCATGGCCACTCCTTGCAGCTACGTTTGCATAAAATGTCCTGGATACCCCTATGGAAGAAAATTTCTAATAGGCAAGATTCTATTACTTTATTTCTCAGGTACTTAGTTTTTTTTATTTTATTTATTTTGTGTGTGTATGAATGTACTGTCGGCATGTAGGTCTGTGCACCCGTGTCGTGCAATGCCGTGGAGGTCAGAAGAGGGCATCAGATTCCCCTGGAACTGGAGTCAAGACAGTTCTCATCCGCCATGTGGGTGCTGGGGATCGAACCCGGGTCCTCTGAAAGAGCAGTCGGCGATCTTAACCGCTAGGCCATCTCTCCAACCCCAGGTACTTAATTTTTAAGATGAATATCATAAATGAAAAATAGCATTTTTGCATAAAGCTTGTTGTATAATACCTTGTCCAAATGGGCTATGCCTGTGTGTTAAGAATTTCACTCTTGGGGTTGGAGAGATGACTTAGTGGTTAAGAGCACTTTTGCAGAGGACCAAGGTTCAGTTCTTAGCACCCACATGGTACCTAACAACCATCTGTAACTCCAGTTCCAGGGGAATCTAACGATCTCTGCTAACCACCAGGCATTGCACAATATGGGTGCACTTATAAACATGCAAAATAAGAATAAAAAATAAAATATTTTAGAGCATAATTTCACTGTTACATATTTGGTTACAATACAAATGTCCAGTTTTCTATATTCTGAAAATAAAAGTAGAAAATGCTCAGGTAACTAATAACCAAAAAGGAAAATGAAATTTAAAAAAAAAACACAAGAAAAACTAAAATAAGAAAATAAGATAAAATCAAAACTATCACTAACTGGTGTCTCATGCTAGAATTTGAAAATGATAATACTAGAGTAGGTGGCCTGGAGCTTCTGGTTTACCAGTGTGTCACAAATAAGAAAGTATTGAAACAATTCCTTCTTTCCAAATCACTTTCTGACTGTTTACCTCAACTGACCACTTTGAAACTGACACAGAGGTAGGGAGAAGGCTTCCTAGAAGGAGCAGACTAAAATATAATTCTGAATGAGGGAGGGATATCTAAATTGTATGTAAATACTTTACTATTCCTTATTTGAACACTGAATTTTTGCATTAAGTAACATGTGTTTTGGACACTGGTAGTTGGCATTCCAGGAGAATAAATGTTACCAGGGTATATAATCCCTAGAGAGAGGCTTGAGTCTCAAAGCTTGAAAACTACAGCATTCAGAAGATGACACCAAGAAAACCTATATACCTTCCTTTATGATGAGAAAATTATTTTCTGAGACTTGTTGTATCGCTCTTGACTTCCTACCCACCACTTTCCAACTTAGACAAACCAACTCTTCCTTTAACAGCACCCTTTTCATAATTGCTCCATTATCTTTCCACGTGTCTAGCATTGTTCTCTGTATCTTACTTGTCCTTATTCAACCAGGAGGGGCAGAATGTGTAATGTCAAGTTCTCTGTGCACTCACAGCTGGTTTGACTACATCCAAACCACACCTAGACAGGAAAACCAAACCCTGGATATCTCTAACAACATGCAACTTCTCTCTCTCTCTCTCTCTCTCTCTCTCTCTCTCTCTCTCTCTCTCATTTTGTTTTGAGACAAGATCTCCCTATACCCTCAGCCAGCCTGGAATTCACTACGAGCTGGCCTTGATATCATGGAGATGCTCCAGCTGGCCTATGCCACCCGAGTGCTGGGACTAATGGCGAGTACCTTCATGCTCAGTTCTCCTGATTCTCCCTTTAAATAGCCTCTTAGCAGATGTCCACAAAAGGGAATAAATGGGAATCAAAACCTCCAGTGTGTGTCTCTTTTTGCAACATTGGTCTTTCAGATGTAGCCTTAAAAAGCTTTGTAGGAACTCTAAGTCAGTAGAACAGTAAGAACTCACTGCCTCTCATCCCTTTGCAAGACCATAGCTCCACCAATGGACTCAGCTCTTACTCCTTGGCTGAGTAACACTTTCTTCTCTCTTCTTGCTCATTTTTCTTTGCCAAGCCTAAATAAATCTCTCGTAGATCAAAATGTATTATCAATCACAAATACTTCCCCAGAATTGCAGAGATAACCATTTAGTGGATCCAATTTCAGTGCCACATTTTTGCCAGACTTCTTTTCCTGAAATTTCAATCTTTTGACTGACCCATTTTGGTGCAAAGATTTTTGTCTTCTTTTCAAGGACATCAAGGTGGGAACTCTAAAATCTTATGAACATCTTAACTGTTCTTTTATGCCTTTTATGTCCCAAAAGGTACTTTGAAAATGATCATCCAATGAGATCTTGTTTTTTTTTTTTTTTTTCTATTAAGCCTAATGTAATCAGATGGGTTTGTTAGTGGAAATTCCTTACTTGCAGCAGTCAAGAAGCATGAGGGAGATGAAGTCTGTGACTTGGAACAAGAGACTGTGGGCCAAGAAGGCATGTAACCTCTAAAAAATAGTCAAAGTGATGAAAAAGAGTCTTCTCAAGGTTTTCCAGGAAGGAGCATAGATCAGCCAACACCTCATTTTCTGCTCCGAGAAACTAAGTATTGCTTCTTACTTAGGGAACTGAACTTAATAACTCTTTTGCTCTGAGCAAGTAAGTTGGTGATAATTTGTTGAAACAGCAAAATAAAACTAATACACTGTCAATTACCCAGTGACTCCCTTGAGACTTCAAGAAATATTTCTTAATTCTTACTGCCTGTTTTAGACACACACATACACACACACACACACACAGAACTGAACTGATAGTGAATGAATCCATGTTAGATAAATATTCTACAACTTAAATAGATCACCAGCCATCTTAGGGTGTTTTCTATCCCAATCATTTTTTTATTTTCATCCTGGGCTGGGGGCCGGAATACTGGAAGCAAGTTGTGTGTTGCACAGTTAGAAAAGTGGGCTCCTGTCACCTGTAGTGACAAAATAGATTTCATTCCTGAAAACAAAATCACAAAATTCACATATGATGAATGTAATTAGTTCTGGTTTGTAGGAGTTTAAAGAAAGATTTGGGAGATACTCATAGTTTTTCTTAAAATAATTCAAAGGTAATCTCAAGGAGAGAAAACTACATGAGGATGCAGTTGAGTAAAATTGAACCAATACTTCTTTATTGCAGAAAATGTTTCATACCCAGAAACATAGTAAAATAAAGCTTAAATCTATGACCACTTCTTCCAAATACATTTTTGAAAGGCATCTGGAGAGCATGTTGCATTGGTGATTTCCTCTTCTTAGAGAAGGCTCCTCTCAGAATCAATCACCTTCAGACCATGAAAATTTGTATCCTTCTCTGCTTAATGAAAAGTGAAGATCAAGTGGAGTTTAAACTTGCCACTTAAGCAT
The DNA here is from genome assembly GCA_009823505.1 of Rhizomys pruinosus. NCBI lineage: Eukaryota > Metazoa > Chordata > Mammalia > Rodentia > Spalacidae > Rhizomys > Rhizomys pruinosus. The sequence goes on along the minus strand of VZQC01014185.1, from coordinate 490,797 downwards.
AGTAAAAGGAAGAAAGTTTACCCTTTCAGAGACCAGGTTTTAACTCCACGATTTGGACAATAACTATTTATTGTTTTGTTTTTATGTAGCATATCCTCCATGTGAACATAATAATCAGGCTGTAACAATTTCCAGATTGATCCAAACTGGTATTTTTTCACTCTGAAATAGTTTCTTCACACACTGGAACAGAAGCACACACATGAGGCACTACTGATCATTGATCACTTGCAAGGATTTGAGAGTTTGTGAAGATGTAGCATTAAAGTTAGGCTCTAACAGAAGTTGTATACTTGTGGGAAAGGCAGCAAAAGAAATAAACCAATACACTTGAGAAGATCACCATGCACTGAGAGAGGTTAATTTTTTCAGACTGAGTGTTAGTAACCTTCTAGGAAGTGGAATATTTGAGTAGAAACAAAATAAAGGATCAATTTCTATAGAGATTGCTAAAGACAGAGGGAGCGTCAAGCTCTATAGCCTCAGACAGAGACAGTTACAGGGAGCTGTGGCCTGTGATTATTTTATTGTTTTTGAAATCAATTTTAGTGAGTTGCAACAATTTGCATTACTGAAATAGAACAGTAAAGGATAAAGTGGAGAAATCAGTGCATTTTAGAAATCAAGAGTTGTTTTCAAAAACATAACTGCTTCAGAAGTGTGAGTATACAGATGAAAATATATGTGTGGAGTCACTTTACAAAATATAATTCTCTATGGATCTTAGAAAAAATGTTTGAAAGACACTATTGTAAAGCTTGTGATTTTGTAAAGGATATCTGAATACTCCACATGAAATAAGACATTGAATGAAATGTTAAGCTATATACATGGATATTCATTTATTTATATTTTTACAAAAATATGAGTTTCCTAAAAAACTGGTTTTGTTCTTTTTTCTCTGGCAAATTCAGATATATGTATTTAGAAAACTAGAAATTACACAATCAACCACGGCACATTGTATGCCTAATATGCTATATTAGTATCTTCTTCACATAGGTAACAATACAGTTTTAACATATCTTAGGCAAGCTGTAAAAAGAAAATGGACAAACTTCTACAGGAAATACCTCTTCTGAGCTGATGTGTCAAGGAAAGAGCTATGCCAGAGAGCCAAGGCTGTAAAATTGATGAGTGGACCTCAGGTTGTGCATCAGGTACCAGTGAGTACCCTGTAGTTTCCAGGAAGCACAACAACATGTGAAGGTTTCTTGACCATCTCATCAATACTCTGTGTTCATTGCTCAAATTCCAGTAGTATTTCCTGTTTGAGTGCTAACTTATTTTCAGTCTTTGAGACATGTAGAGAAGTCCAATACTGTGCCATAAAATGAAGGAAACAATTAAAGAATTAACTACCTACAAGTCAAGAAAATAGATGTATTAGGTATTTTGTCAGAAGCTAGATGTAGGTAGCATATAGGACACTTAATGACAGCTAGAACATATATATATATATATAT